>JAPYZR010000933.1:0-44314 GCA_030522945.1 Trichopria nigra
AAAAAAAAAAAAAAAAAAAAAAAAAAAAAAAAAAAAAAAAAAAAAAAAAAAAAAAAAAAAAAAAAAAAAAAAAAAAAAAAAAAAAAAAAAAAAATAACTTCCAGGCCGGCATCGCGTCGAAATTTGTCATTTTAAAACAAATTCAAACATTCGTTTTTCAACATTACTTCAGTTTTCATTCGTTCGTCTGCTCCTTTCGTTATCCCTCCTCTTATATTTCAACTTGGCCAATAGGCAGGTGTCGACAACGACGGCGCAACGTTTAAATAGATCTTTTACCGACTTTTTATAACCTTCATCATCCATCCGTGTCCGTTTCTCCGAAGCGAAAATAATACTCGGCAAATTGAGAAGAACAATCGGATATAGATTCATAACCGTAAACGTATTAAATTCGCGATTAAGTGCGGCACATTCTTCCGACTTAATAGTCGTCGGATCGGGAACGCGAATAATTAAAAACTTTGCACAATTAGAGTTATGACGGAGCGCCCCGTAAAAAGCTCGATTCTTTCTCTATCTCTCCTTGATCCTCTCCCTCTCTGCGAGAGACTCCTTCTTTTTTGGCCAGTTGCCTAGAAGAGGAACGGGCGGAAGCGAGACGAGGAAGTTTACGGTGGAGAAACGGACGGGCAGAGAGCTGCAAGCAGATAGTCCTCCTAATTACCCAGCGCGCCGGCCATTTCACGCTGGCTCATTCGCTCGCCTGCCCGGTGCAGGACGTTCTTATTTATACCCGGCGAGAGAATCGTTAAGTGCTACTTTCCGGACTTTTTTCGCAACCGAGGCGCGACTCCGACCATCTCTCTCTAAACTAATTTTATAGTAGAGACTTAACAAAAATCCACTCCGGATTGGCTGTCTGGACTTTCTAGCGCCGCACGAAAGCTAGCTGAGACGATTCACTGCCTTTGTTTCCAATATTTTGAAGACGTCGTCGTCGTCAATCGTTCTTGGAATTCAATACAAAGTGACTATTAATTACTCGATTACGAATTACTGACATTTCTCATCGTGGTTAATGAGTTTCGATTACGTCGTTTTACTGTAGATCCTCAATCTTCCGATCCGTCGCAGAGTCTTAAAGTGCTTGCATCTTTATGTAATTATTTAGTCCTTTATGCAATTAATGACAATGAGAATGGAAGAAAAAATGGCTAGGTTCTAGGGATTATGCTTTATTGTCTTGGGAATGTTACCCAATCCTATTTGCAGAAGAACATCGCTAAGAATGAAAGGACTGCTGCTCAACTAATCGGTAGAAATGTCATTCTGGAGATGTTGCTTCTTAGTATGGGTTCGTTACTCACCTAATCATGAACGAACACCGCTACGAATGAGGGAGGCGTCGGTCTCCACTGATGTACAAAATATGGATAGGCAAAACCTATCCATAGACAAAGGAAGTCTTTTGGACCACATCTTGAAACGACATCCCACCAGTCGCCGAAGGACTGGGAAGCAGAGGGGTTCTTTTGCGCTCGTTCGGAAACCATATCCCCTCCATCTTATACCAAATGACTTCCAATGGATTCCTCCCATTTGTACCACATTTTGGCTTCTCATATCCCATCCATATTATTTATATCAGTGTTGGTCTCGCGCAAAGTACAAAAGCAACGTAGGTATTTTATTCAGTGCAAGAGGACGATGAAGGGTAGAGTTGCCAGATAGGCTAAGTGGGGATGTACATTTCAAATGGAATAGAAATCTTGGATGAAGAAATCCTGGATAAAGGTCTTCTGATGTCAGGATTCCAGATGGTCCCTTTTGGAATCGACACGTGGTTGCGTCAAAATGTGAATGAAGGGACGGGGAGCACAATGAAGAATCGCGAAATGAACCACAACTGCATCGTAAAGTTCAACTCCAGTCTCCTTAAGGGAGAAAAAAATTCCCAAGTCTGATCTTGTCGCCGGGATATAATCCGTTCTTGCTACAAGATTTGCTCTGCTAACCAACTCTCCTCGAAATATACGGTTTTGCACCAGAAACGGGCGCTGCAGGCACATAATCAGCCGCGGCCGCAAGGACAGAAAGTGGAGAATTCGAGGTACCCGCGCGGAACAGAGGCCAGGATAGGGAGGACGACTAACGAGAGACATTTCTGATGGGTTTAAAGTAAGAGGAAAATAGTAATAAACTTTAACGACATATATACCGTCTTGAAATAAGGGATAGGGGGGAATGAGATGCGGTTTAACGCGGATAAAAGTAACGCGAGGAACGAATTTGCGAATATTAAAAAAAAATGGATGAGGCACCGGTAAATGGGGAGTTGAGGAGTCGTAGAGCGAAACAGGCATACCAATCGGACAAAGGGAACGAGAATGGGAGACCAAAAAAGAGGATTGGAGGAGTGTGATTGCGCGCGATTACCACCAAAGGAGTATACGTCGCACACTCCGTGGTCTCGTTGGCCCAAGGACGGGGACAAACTTTTGAAATCTCCCGGCTCGTCGTGAAAATGAGCTGCGGCCAAGTTTTTCACCATACATTCACCGCTGAACGTTATTACGCTTGGTCTGTCTTGAACCGTATACAAATAAATAACATTGATTTTTGAAAACTTGACCCAAAAACAAAACAAAAAACACAATAAAGGAGAGCTCCCTTTAAAAAATCACTGCGAAGGGCGTGTAAAAAAGATGCAAATTAGTGGAATACTTAGCAACGACAAGTGTTACTATACTTGGTCCATTAAAAAAAAAAAAAAAAAAAAAAGAAAAATATTCAAAGTCTAATTTCGTGCTTCACACCCGTCTATACGTGTGCAGGATGTAAAAGGAATTTCACGCGCCCCTGGAGATGCGACGAGGTAACGAGAGGTATATAGGTAGTGTACGTATATTGGAGAAAGACCGTGAAGGTGGTGGGTACCCGGTGCACACGCGGGCTTGGAAATTGGAAGCCCTGAGTGTAATCCACCATTTACACGGGCACTGGATTAGTGTAGCCGCTTTATTTACCCAACGTTCGCGTAATGCGATATCGCGACTAGCCCGCGCCATTATATCGGATTCGCTGCAAGGTACACTTTATGCTTTCCTCGTTTCTATTTCAGATCCCATTTTTTTTCTTTCCTTTCTTTTCAAGATGGGCCCGATTTTACATGTATTAGATTTCATTTTTCGTGAAAAGACCTTTCGATAAATTAAGAAAACCAAAGGAAATGCGAAAATGGGAAACAAGGGGAAAATAATAATGAGGATAATCATTAGGTGATTTTATTTCAGATAAACTTGATTGAAAGGAATTTAACTGTACTTAAATAGTAATTTAAATGAATTAAATTGTTTGATCCTTTAAAATAATTTAAAATAATGACGAGAAACTTCATTAAACATAGCTCTTCATTTGAAACGAAATAATAACAATAAATAATAAATAATAATAAATATGAAATCCTAGAAGAGAAATGTGGTTCCCTCAAAATCGATGAAAAATTCTTCGTAAAGGTCTTCGTATAATAATGACTAGAAAAAGAAAACATTTAGATAAATAATCCCTGAAATCGAAAGATTTCAAATAACGAAATGAATTCACATACAGTACAGTGGGCGGAAAATTCGTATTTTACGCCTTGGTGTCGTATATATTTTCTTGTTTACCTTTTCCTTTGTTCGACTTTTCAGCCCACTACAGTATAACATAATGCATGCGCCTCGAGTGAGCGATGACGCGCGACAAGCACACAAGTGCGTAAAATCACATTTTACGCCCATGGTGCATGATGAAGTATCGTAAAATTTACAATAATTTGTCAAAAATTGAATAATTGAAATGTTTATAATGGAAACATAAATGACATTCTTTTTTTTTTATTTCGAGTCCAGGTTTTTTTTCAGCAGATGGATTTTTCTTCACAAAAATTAAAATAAAAACTGAAAGAAAAAAAAAAAAAAAAACAACAAAAATTATTCTGGTTAAAAACAACTTTTATTTATTCTAAACATTTTGTTCTACAAAATTATTTTGTAGTATGTAAAAAAAAATGTTAATTTTAAAATATACAAAAAAAAAAACAGAATATTTACACAAATTGAATCTTAAAAATATGCTATTGCAGTCCGAAACGTTGGGGTCCTATGAAAATTACAACAATTTGTGTAAATGCTCAGTTTTATTGTTCGTATGTGTGTTTATTGTATTTTTGTATATATTTTTATTTAAACTTTCATTTGTATACTTCTAATATTTATAAACAGAAAAGATGCGGAAATACTTATTATAAACACCATGACGAACCTACGAATCAACTCAAGAAGAATCTCAACCATCTGAACGAAATCGTCGAGAATAAGCTCGCTTTAGAATATACAAATAAATTCCTGCAATATTTTTAAAGCTCTTATTATTACAAAATATTTAGTCGATAGAATTTATGAAAAATTTGTACTTTTTTATAAAAAAAAAAATTCATTAAAATTCAGATAGTTTAAATTTAAAAACAATTTTCGATGCCAGTATATAACGTCGGAAATATTAAATTCTCGAAAATGATAAAATATTAATAAATGATTAAAAAGAAGACAAAAAAATCGACCCATACATAGTGAAAGAAGTATAGAAGACGAAACAATACAAAGATAATAAGAAATTGAAAAAGTGGCAATAAAAAATGAATATATATATATATATATTTTTTTTTTTTTTTTTAATTGTATATATAAATACATGATTTTTTCACGGTATATTTTTTCAAGACTCTTGTCCAAAAAGTAAATATTTTTTAAAGAATCACGAACCTCTCTGAAACGATTATAATGCATACTCATTAAAAAAAAATCACGTCACTCAATTTCGATCATATATTAGTACAAGACAAAACGTAGACTCGACTATAAACGCACCCTTCGCGCTAAGATTACACAATGCCATCAGGATCGCTCGGAAGTTGTAAGAAGAGGGATGCAATTTAGATGGCCTGCTCGAAAATAGAACCGGCCGAATCGTTCACGACGACCGCACGGCAAAAGGAGTAGACATTGGGGGGAGGGGGGCACGTCTGGCCGTCTACTCTTAGAGTCCCGAGATGCGAGAGAATTGACCTTGTCTTGGCACTCGTCGGGAAACAAAGCAGAAGTGGAATTCACTGGCCACGGCGTGTCCGCTATCTCAAACCCCTCAATGGCCACCCACGCTCGTTCAATGGCCGCCAGAGTGGTTCGTCTCTCTCTCTCCCCCTCTAAGCTCTTCCTTCTCTTTACGAAAACAGTGCCGAAACTCGCACAGATCCTTTTGGGAACCGTGAAAAATCGTAGTGGCGGCCAAAGGCCGCTTTGCGATTGAAATCGTAGAACAAATGGAGGTAATATACATATGTATATGCACATGTGTGTGTATATGTATATGTATAACGAGCCGAGCGGTCAAACCTCAAACGACGTTTTCGTAGAAAATCGCACGGGACAAAGCCAAATCGGCAAAAAGACCGCGATGTATATATGTATATATATATATATATATATATATATATGCTCTACTTCGATTGCTAATTTGGCGTAATGAACTTTTCTTGCGAAATGAACTTTCGGAAATAAATAACGACGCTCCTTTTTACAAATCCTAATAAGCGTGTCTCGTTTGTTGAATTTTAATTAGGGGGTTCTTCCGAAAATTCGTTAAAATGTTCGAAATTTGTTACATATTAGTATTTAATGTATTAACGTACAATTGCAATTAAATTTGGGCAATAAAAATCAACTAATCTTATTTAGAGAGAGGCAGGGTGGTCCCTATATACTGATTGCGACAAGGCATGGGAAAATGTCAAAATTGATTATATTTCGTGAGAATTTCTAATCCATTTTTTAAGGCTTAATTATTATTACATTATTATTACTATTTATTTACTACTTTTATATAATCGTACGTTTTTTGTACGAGTGGTCTTTTCAAAAATGTCTTCAATACGTCTAATACAAAAAAAGAAATTAACACTTTTTAATTTTTATATTTTTTCTGGCTTTTTTATTTATTTTTTTTTATCCAGTCCTGTTTTTTCCACATCTTTTTGCAACGTTCCTGAAACGTTGAACGAATTAACAATTGATAATTTTATCAAAATACAATCTTCATCGATATTTTCGAAATTTTTTTTTAGGAAAATTCCATTCAAACGTTTTTTTTATGAATTTTTTTTTTTTTTTTTTTTTTTCTTTTCGCAAAAGCAAAGACTTTTGAATAATTTTTTTGTAAATTTTTCTATCCATTCTTTATTTATTTGCAACTGACATTAAATATCAATAAATCACTTTGAAATTTTTATCATCACGAAATCACATTATTATGAGTGACTGGAATTTGCAAAATTATCATCACACATTTTGAATATTGTTGAAACGAGCTCTGGGGTCGTGACGTCACAATGCCTCTAATATGCGAGCCTAATCATTCCAGCGTGTATATAAACGGAATTTGGTACGTAGGACACGACGTTAACGTTGCTCTACACGCGCGTTATCGATGAGACCGGACTAGAATTACGCTGGATAATTACACCCAAGATTTTGATCTGCGCTGAATTGACGACATCCACTCTCTGGGATGACCGCGATTTAACCGCGAACAGCTAATTCCAGCATGTATTGGCTGATTTATAGTTTTTTATCATTTTTTTGTTTTTGTTTTTAAATTATATCAACTTGAAAAATTAAAAAAAAAAGAGTTTAAAATTTTGTGAAAACAAGAAAGAATTGATTTACGAACTTTAATTTCCGATAAAAATCAAAACTTATAAAGATGTGAAAATAGTCAGAAATAAGAAATTCAAATAAAAAAAAAAAAATAATAATAATATTAATAAATAAAATAAAAAAGATATCGAATTTTTCGAAAATTTCGTCAGAATGAAATATTTTGGTATTTCAACTGATTCGTTAGATTCTCACGGAAGACTGGAAAATCCTATACAATTTCATACATACCTTTATCAAATTATTAACGATTTCATTATTTTTCATTAATTACAAACAAAAAATTATCTTTACATTTTTGTTTCAGGTTCTTTTTTTCGAGGCATTCAGCAACAAAAAAAAAAGAAGAACAATTCTTTTCGAAAGAGCCTTCGAGTCTTATGTGACTTGAATATCATCCAGGGAACGATGGTAAATATATTCGATGAAGTCACAAGTCATTTAAAAAATGGGCTGCGCGCGCAAGTGACGTACGTCTCTATCAATCCCGCATTTAATAAATACCTCGTTTAGACGTATGGTGACACGAACACCTTGAAAGACAATTTATCTCGTCGGCTGATTTTTGTAATTCGGTCTGCTTTGCTCGTTTGATCGATCGCTTTGTAAATTCGTTCTAGGCTATACACGTTTTTAATCGGGTTACAATCTAGTCTTACGGGATGCACATTGTTTACATTTATTCAAGTAAAATATGAGGCATACTTGAATTATTCCTTCGTATTTTGCGGAATTATCGTACAATATTTTCTACGATATTTTCAGAATACGATAAGATTTTTTTTTGTTAAAAAATAATAGAATTTTATAATTTTTATTCGGAAATAATACAATTTTAATAAGCCATCCGCCATATTAGAACCGCCATTTTGAAATGCGAAAAATCGTCACTTGTTTTTTATTCGATTTTTAACAAGAAATGGAAAAAAAACGAGATGAAGTCAAGATTTTGAAACTACTTTTGACGATAATCGCGAGAAAACTCGTTATTTTACATCTTCCACGACTACCCATATTGAGTCCGCCATTATTGAGACATTCAAAATTAATAACATAAGAATGACCGAGGGGACACGCAACGATTATCGAAATTTCCATAGTTTTCCGCCATTTTTTCAAAGGCTAAAATTTTTTTTCATGTAAACAACGACAACTTTGTCCGCAGTTTTCGCGACGAGTCGTCATTCGTTATCCCAGCAAGCACAATCCTGACAATTACATTAAATTATGTAATAACTATATTTCGGAAAAAATGAATTTTTCGGTACTTTTTCAAATAAAATCCGCCATATTGTTTTTTTTTTTTTATGAAAACGCAACTTTGTAAATCGACAGTGGACTCTTGTTGTGTAAATTCCGTTTCAAAAATTATATTCTTATTTTTTCTTTTATTTCCAAAGGCTACAGAAAGAAATGTACCAATAGTATGAGGATAATACCAATACCACGCCAAAGTATGTTGTCCGCAATTTAAACATTAATATATTTCGCTCTATAGTTACAAGTCAAACGAATTTCTGTTGGCGAGTATAGTGACCAATTACAAATATCAGTTCACTCAAAAGGAATTATACATGTCTGTAGCGGATTTAACCGACATTTTCGCCTTTAAAGACGCAAATTTTACTCGAAACACTTCTTTTTTTTTACAAAACGAAAATGCACAAATCCAATTTTAATCAGAGATTGTCGTTTCGTTAAAAAAGATTCTATTATTCAACAAATTCTATACACTAATGTTCAATCCCGCAGACCAGTCTTGCAAAAACGCCATCAGCTATACGACTTAATATAAGGATGACAGAAGTTTCGCGAAACAAAGTTTGGCCCGAGAAATGTCCGGAAAATCTGCTTCGGGGTAGTAGGTCCTTTTTAAAAATCGACTTTTCCATGAAAGGAAAAGCACTCGGGCGAAAAACTCGAATCTCGCGTGATTTTCAATTTTTCAGGCTATTTATTTGAATGGATGAAGGGGGAACTCTCTCGCTTGTCGAAGTCAATTAATCTATCGCGGGGGATTTCCTGGCGAGTGGCCAATAATCTTCGCCGGAAGTTCGAAACGCTGACCCAGATGCCTCTGAGAGTTTTTCGCAACTACACGCGATTTCTCTCTCTTACTCACACACATATTCTTTCAGTCTCTTCCTTTTCTAAATCCCCCTTTCAGCAGCGCCTTTATTGCCACGCGTCTGTTTCTTTTCGAGTAGGAAACTGCCTTACCGACGAGCGAGCCTCGCGTCGCTTTTTGCTAACGAACCTCCCCATCGGCGTCTCTCGATAAAAAGTCGACTCACGAGTGCCTTATTAAAATCGAACTTTTTCTACGACTCGTGAATCGAGTTTTGCCAGTTTTATTATTGCACCGAGAGGGCAGCAAATTCAATTTTACACACGGAAATTCCATCGATAAGTCATTGACATTTATTTTAATTCTTTAGCTACATATTATGCTATTCCTTCGATATCTAATCAATCTTACAGGTAGCGCGTGTGATTCATATATATTTTGACTCGAAGTTTATCAGGTATGGCGTTTTTATTCTAATTGATATTATTCAATAAAAATTATCGAAAGATAAAAAAATGTTAGGATAACAGAATGAGGCTCTATGTGAAGCAGGTTATACAAAAACAAAAACAAAATGACAAACATATTATAAAGTATAACAATTTCATTAACATATTAACTGTACACGAATATAATGTTCGCGTTACTTAAGCATTACAAAGTTCTGCTACTCGTTAAAAATTTAAACAACGCTCAAACGTCGGCTGAACCATGTGAGACGTAAAATTAATTAAATCTTTAAAAGGCATCATCCGCTCAACCCACGTGCATTTCGTATTTCTTCTCTCTTTATATATATATATATATATATATATATATATATGTGTGTGTGTTTCTCTGGAATGTACTGTAATTCGAATTGAAACTTGGCGAATAATATTTTTAACATCGCAAACTGAATTTCAATTATGCGCGAATGTATATATATATATATATATATATATAGATAGATAGGAACGTGTAGTACTAAGATTGCACTCCTCGAACCAACAGACTTCAGGAAAGAGTATTATTTCGAGTAAGTATATAATATGTATATATGAAACGAGCAGCAAATTTTCTTGCCATACTTTCCGTATCGAATGTTCCCGAACGGTTCTCGGATCGTTTAATAAACGTTTAATTCGGTTATAAACGTACAACTTATACGCAACGTTTTGATAAGCTTTTATTGAGCATGTATGTTCAACGCTAATCGTATTCGTATTAAATTAATATATGCATATAAAATAATGAAACGTACACAGACAAAGCCACAGAAGTTTGAACTCTTTTTTTTTTTGTTATGTAGTAGTAATATATACAAATAAAAACCTTTGTTACCGAAATATTTAAAAAAAAAATTTCTTTTTTTATATAAACGTTTTTTTATTATATATATTATATATTTTTTATATGTATGTATATATGTATATGTACTTACATATACATTATACACACATATAAATTGTATATACGTATATATATAAAAAAAAAAGTTATATACAAGCATTTACCTTTGTATTACTTTGCATGTAGAAGACCCCGGAAGTATATGCGTCAACATGTGATTCAGGGGCCTTCTTTTTCAATAGCTTTTTTTTCAAATCAATTTTTAATACATTAAACCTTCTCATCCCATGTTTTCTTCATTATCATGAATTTCTCCATGAAATATAATGAGAATTCTCTGAGATTTTCTGAACTTTCGGTTAAATGGCCCGAGGTGAACAATGAAAATTAAACGTTTTAAAACGATTTTTGACAAAGATAGTAATGTATAATTAAAAATAATCCTCGAATGACGTGAAAAAGAAAAAAGAAAAAAAGTGTAATGAAGGAATACAAATTTTTAAATATACATTTGAAATATTTTATACCCAAAAAAAGGAAATTATGAAATATACGTTTCTAAAGTAGAGTGTACGTTTTTAAGACGTACACAAAAAATCACACGATTTAGTGAACATGTGTGTTAATATTCTCTCTTCCTCGCTTCGCTCATTCGCATTCGTGAATGTCGATGATATAATTACGCAAAATTTGATAAAAAATAAATTCTTGTTTCGCGGCTAGATGCTCTTCATATAATCATAATAATCATTTTTTTTTTGCTTAAATAACGAAAGTACGACGAAACACAAATCGCCAAGACGAACGGTGTTCGGTTTCCTCATTGTCTGCGCCTTGCGTTTGGTGGTGAACTACGCTCTCGTGCATTTGTTCGCGTAGTTCGCGCGCGAATTCAGTCCTCCTCCTATATAGCATTGTCACGCCGAACGACAAAGGCGTTTTGTTCGTCTCTGCATAGTCGAAAGCTGCACATGCTTCCTACGCTTTACATCTCTCTTCATATAATGTACACGCATACCCACGAGTCGGTATACGGTATACTTATCAAAAATGTCCCTACGTGTTAATATATATATATATATATATATATATATATATGTCAAACGATTTTAATATATATATAGACTCCTAAATGCATAAATTTATGCGCACGTACGCGCATATTATATGTTTGTATTATTCGCGTAACTGCGGCCTGAAAGAACAATACGCCCCCCACCCCCCTCCCACCCTTTCTCACTCTCTTTGTCTCTTTTCGCTTCTCGCTCTGTATGCGATTATTATTGCGTTCGCGCGTAGGCAATACTTTTTACTCCTATACATTCTTACTCGTCATGTTTGAAATTTAGCGCCACTTTTTGCCGACGTGACGACGTGTATATATATAACGGCATATTTGCTTTTCTGTGTATACTGATCTATATAATTGTAGGTCGAACATAATAAGCGGCGAATAAAATGGGTGGACTTGAATCGCATTTTTGATACGAGGGAGAGAAAGAGAAAAAAGTACAAAAGATACGAAAATGTTTTCACGTCCAGTATACACATCACGAATCCCAGATTGCAATTCACGAAGAATCCACGTCTTGATCAATCTAAGATGGGAATGACCATATAGTGAGTGAAAGGGATTCATGTAGGATGTTATGAGAAATTAATTTGTTTGAAAACTATATATATATATATATATGTATGTATATAAAATCATAATAATATATAATATATAATTCATAGTTTCCAAACAGATTATATATCGCAGACACATCCATTTTTGGTATCGACAATTTTACGTGTGGGCTGCGGATTTATTCGATCATGAAAGGGAATGATTTCATACGGAATAGAGATAAAGATCAAACAAGTTTTCATTTATCTACCTTGAAATTGTCACGTGGCTGTATATTTTCTTTGAATTTCGATTTTGGGACTCGCGTGAATTTTATTTTTCTAAATGCGTTCTGTTGGACCACGTCCATTACACACACACAAACATATATATAAATATATTAATAATGCTTGCTCGACTAATTACGCGTGCACCACGTGTTGCTTCAGGCACTGTTGTCACGTGCGTTTTCGACGACTGATCCAATTAGAGCTGACCTATGTTTACAAATTTTACGAGTTTATTCACTAAACTCATGGATATACTTAACATCTGCAAGACCTTGCCGCCGACGCACGTTTAGTATAGTCGTCGAGAATTGTTCTTATACAGTTTTGTAAATATTTTTCTTTCCGCGTCATAATTTCGAAGCAATTTCGGGTGCTTTGAAGATGGCCGTTGATGTTTATCGGTTATTTTAAACTTGTATCTATAAATTGTTTTATATATACATATATATGTATATAAAATTTCTTTATATACTGGGTTTATTATATATATAATTAAAAATATAAATTTTAATAAATACAGAATAAAAACTGAATAAATTAATAATCAGGATACGAAAATACCTTAAAAAAATTAACAAAATATTCTGAACAATCTCTGAAGTATTAAAATAAAAAAAAAAGATTTTTTAACCTAAATAATAACAATGTAAGAAAAAATTTGAGCCATTTCAGTCGAGTATCTTCAACATTCAGTGTAAGAAATTGAAAGAGTGAAAAAGCTTCAATTCAGAGATTATAGCATCAAACATTATAACAAGGTTATAAGCAAGATTGTATAGTAAGGTTATTAACCTTAATATCACCTTACGAAACTTTGTTATAAAGCTTTGGTGATGTTAGGTTAGTGGTTAATTAAATAAATGTATCTACTTTTATATATAAAACGAGATGAAATTTACTCTACTTGTCAAGTATTAAAAAAAAAAACGCAACAAAACTGCAGTGTATTTTTAATTTAAGCAAACATGGCCAAGTTTTACGGCAGCAATTATGTGATTCAACTCTAAAGCGAAGTACAACAGAAAGGGAAGGAATAGAGTGTCAAGAGAGAGAGAGGGAGAGAGAGGGAAATAAGCGAATATGCACCACCCCTTGATGGGGCTTATTATACGCACGAGTCTCATTCATGACGCGCTATTGCCACTAATGGTTGAATGATTTTACTTCCCTTCCATTTTTTGAACCTTTTATTTTAACATATTCCGCGATATATTTTTGTACTATTTTTGTTACCTAAAGTTTTCTCCTTTTGTCCGACATGTGAAAGGCGTATTGTCCTGATTTTTTTTTAAATCTTCTGTTATTGGTCGAGACAATAAAATAATACATTTGCAATTTTAAGAAAAATATGAAAATAAAAGTAGCGTTGACAAATTCTAAAAGTTATGTGTACATATAAAAGTATCAAAACATAAAAATTTCAAATATTTTTCAATGTAATAAAAATTACAATACCAAAACTATAGGAAATGTAATAAAATGTAGTAATTGTGAGGAAAAACTTGATACTATTAAGTAAAAATCTCTAGAAACCTTTGTATTGAACCACATTAAAAGGAAAAATAAAATTTTCCATCATTTATCAATCAAACCATCGACTGTATTTCTCGATAAAACTATTGAAAATTTGATAAATTGGTAAAATGAATGGAAAACATGTGTAATTGCACACGTGCATTTTTATCTGTTAAAAATTTTTATTCAATTTTAGTTTCAAAAGCGTCATCATCAGCCGCGCGCGCATGCATTTTACGTATCAACTTTATCCCCCTATTTCCATATCATTTAATAAAGCACGTTCCTTCGATCGGGTAAGAAGAGTCATAAATCTTGCGCCATTATATATACGTGTCGCCTTTCTGGTAACGTCACATGCTTTCATAACCTGTAAGTGATGCAACATATTCGTTCTAAAAAAAAGGATACTTAAAGGAAATGAGAAATCAATCGTATCCCACCCTCAATTTTATCCTTTAAATTTTAAACGATTGTAATATTATTTGCTTTAAACAAAGGACTATTGTGATAATAATAACTAACGGCTCCACTATTTTTTTACGGAGGTTTATAGTATATTATCTAATTAGTATTTTTTTTCAATATGGCAGCTCCCCACTTTAGTTCGTGCATATCAAACCCAGAAAAATAAATAATAAACGATGAATGCACCGTTATAGAATGAGAGAGGTAAGCAAATAGGGGATTAATAAACGAGAGGATCTGATGTTTCTTTCTTTTTTTAATTTGGTGTGAATTAATTGAAAATTATTTCCATTTATTATTTCGAAAACTCGAAACATATTTTGTGGTTGTTTTCATGGTGTAATCGTGGACCGAGCTAGTTCATAAAAACGAATTTAATTAAAATATTGTAACGGTAAAAAACCACGTAAAATCCCTCAGAATTATTCCTCACCATCACCAAATTGACAAAAGATTTACATTTAAATTATTTATTTTAAAATAATTTTAAAAAAGAAGGCCCCTGAATTTTACGGTTACTCGTACAATCCGGGGGCCATATGTCTTCACGATATCTCCGGTAATAATAATCCTACAGAAATTGAGTTTCGCTCATTTGTTGTAGTTTTTATGGCCCTTTATACTGTAATTACAGACGTACAGTTTTTCATTTATTTTTAGATTCATTTAGATTTATATCGAATATTACATTATTCAGTCTACTTTTTCCCAGATCTAATGCTCCATATTGAAGATTTCTATGTAGTTACATGTATTTTTTATGTAGATTTCTATATTTTAGAATGTTATTGTTGCAAATTTTAATATTTCGTATGGTTTTTGAATTATTGTAATAAAATTTCGGATCTTTAATCATTCTGCATTTTGAACAGTTTGAAGTTTGATTCACGTTCCTGTCCAAAAATCAGATTCTTGCACGTGTAAACGAGCCCTTTACTTTCACAAAATGGCCTTCTAACTTCAACTGTACTCTTTTATATCACTCAAGCAATTCTACCAATCGTAAACCCTACCAATCAGTACAGTCGAAAAGTCTTTATTCCTATACTTTCTCCTTTAAAGAACACACCGCTGATAAAACAGTCATGAACTTCTTCATAAAAACAGCATTTTTCACCGTACAAATTAATACAGAATCTCAGCATTTCATCGTTTGAAGTAAAACACATAGAAACAAAAGTTTTACCCTTTCAGGATTTAATCTATCCAGTAAAGAGTTTGCTGTTTGCTCAATTTATTTACCACGTATCACGCGCACGCTTGCCGATTCGGCCCGATCGACAAATCCCATCCACCCAAAAGAAACAAGAATTTACATATACGTCTCCTTCGATTATATTTATACATATAATACAAATAAAAGCACACTTCAAAAACTTTTATCAAACTCGTAACGTTAAGTCTCCCCCTGACCGGGGGCGACGACGAGTAAGACAGCGACATCGTGTCCCCTCTGTTCCTCATTTTATTGGTCCATTCGTGCTCTCTTTACCAGCGAATATATCTAATGTTCTGTACACTTTTATTCGACGTGCAATTTTCTCCGACGTTTCTCCCTCCGAATTACGCGACTGCTAAGAAGGGTGGAGAAAAAACGCACGCGTAAGTATGTGCGTTGGACGGGCAGACAACAATCGCAACACCCATGAAAAACTGGAACGCTCGTTGTAATTCGGTGTTCCAAAGGGCACGAACGACCCCTCGCACACGCGGCATATAACTGCGAGCCTATATAGCCGAGGGACAGACGTGTACGGTTTTCGGTTGGGTCGGCATTCATGTATGCATTCATGCACGCATATATACGCATGTGTTTGCGTGTGCACGTGCCTTATGCGTCTTCGAGGGGCCGCGTGCATGTAGGGTCGCGCAAACAGGGCGCAAAGGGCCGTACACGTACATAAGCGTGCCCCGGGGTGGACGCTGGGGAATGCGGAATGGGCGAATTGGAATTACTGTCAACCAGTGCGTGTGCGTGTACACCAGGCTGCTTAACGTGTCGGGCGCGCGAGTCATCGCCGACTACGTCACGTACGCAGCGTCTTATGCGAGGAATTTAATATAAAGTGCCTATACCGAATGATTAAACGAGACTTTGGGGCCCCTCGGAGTTGCGCCATCTACATACAGTATATAGATTTCCAGGCGAAGACCTGACTTTCATTTTTTATATAGGGTAGACAAAATGTATCGTTGGTCTCAATCTGACGTGCATTCTATAACCTGTAAAAACTATATGACTTTTCGTTTCTCCAAAAAGATATTCCGTCCTTACGGAAGGAAGGAGTAGACGGTTCATTTTTGAAGACGATCGATCCAATCACTGAAAACGGAATAAGAGGCAAGATGTATGAATCGGGAGAGGCGAGAGATAACCAATGGTGGATCGGGGCACTGGGACCGAAATAATTTCATCCAATTATTTCCTTCTTCGTCTCTCTGCAACATACGTGCGCAATGAGCTGCAATTGATGTCCCCTCGTGTTCGTCTACCCGCGATTCACACAAACACGCGCGCGTATATGTACAAAAAGAAATATATCTACATGTTTTTTTTTCATATACATATATACATACGTAAAATAAAATATAAATGATAATATATATATACCTATAACGTCATATTAAGTAGACGTTATTAACGAATCCGGAAGAGATTATTGTAGCATATGCTTAAAAAATACCATTTTTCGCCCTAGGAACCTAGCATCAATACAAGTTCTTGTTCGTTTTTTAATTTTCTTTTTTAGAAAAAATGAAACAAAAAGATTAAAGTATATAGAGTTGCATTTCTCCCATCATTGCATCATCCGCGGTTTTCAATCACGTTTTGGAAATGCATGAAGCGTTCGCTCGTCGATATGCAAAATGTATTATTTTCAAAGTCTCGCTTAATGCCTCGGCCGTAATTTACATTCGGAATCATACATTTTTACTCTAGATACGCCTTGAATCTAAAATATGTCCAACATAATTCTCTCATTACGAATTCCTATACTCGGATATGAAACGCTATTTTATATTTTTAAACGATGACCTGTGAAATGTCTGCGGTGGTGATCTTCAAATGGTGAAAAACGCGTTTCTCTTTTTTTCCCGAAATATTTAAATTTATACCTTAAACCTATTCTTGTTTTAATCCCGTGATAAAAGTTGTACATTCTTATATAATATTATTGTTATCTATTTTTCTTCTTATAATTGTATTTTTCTTTATTGTATCTGCGGATCCTTTCGAAGAATGTAACGATAGGATCATGTTTTTCTTATTTATGGTCAAGAAATTAATTTATCAATAACGTGGAAAGTACTTTCTCATCACGTCAAATCGGGCAGAAAGTTGCCATTTTCGGGCCAATTCAAATAATTGGCTAGGATTTTCATTGTCGAGTAAACAAACTTTTATAATATAAGGTAACAAAAAGGACGGTGCATCAAGAGCGTAATTTATAACTTTTCGCCCTAGGTAGCCAATTATTAATCCAATTTAATAAATTGATCCGAGAGCTGTTTTCTCTTCTAGTATCCTTTGATTGCATAAAAATGATTTATAACGCGAATGTAGATTCGATTCATACTTCGTTCATTTTTACAGAGATAAAACTGTATATCGAATAACATATACGATACTCGGCCCTTTAGGGGAGAAATATATTGAAATGATGGAAAAATTTTATATGACGATAGGGAATTAGAGCCGAAATATTTTTCGTACAATACGTATTATCAACATTTCTCATTTATATTCATAATGGCGATCGGTTAAATTGGCTTTTCAATCAAACAATTCCCTTTATTCCCGCAAATTTGGACATTCCCACATTGCAATTCGCATTCAAGTTTCATGTATTTTTATCATACTTTTTTTTTATTTTTTTTTTTTAATTCTCCCTAGTAGAAATCTGTCCATTTTTTTCTTACACTATCCATTTCTCCTATGCCTTTAACATGGTAAATATCTGAACTGTCTAAGAATTGGCTAAGATTCTACCAGTTAAGTCGAATTTATTATTTTTTATAGCTTTTAATCTTTTTACTTATTAGTCATGTCTTATTTATTTATGATTCATTTATTGTTTATTTACTATTTACAATTGTTTATTATTATTATTGTTTTATTATTTCTAACCCCAATAATGAAATAATCACACGTGAATCGTGATTTCTTTTTTCTTTTTTCAATCCAACAATTTCGCAATAATTGTCATAATTGAGTCAACTTTCGCCGCGTCAAACCGTAAATTCCAATCGAAATAGCGCCCGCGTGAAAAAAAAATAAAGTTAAATCGCCCCGTGATTTACAATGTCGACCAAAAAAAAAAAAAAAAAAAACGCCTTGCACCGAGGTTCGCGCGTTCCTTCTCTGCTTTTCCCTTCCTTCTCGCCTTTCCCCCCCCCCCCCCCTTTCTATCACTGTACATTTGGTCTTGCACTTTCCTCTTCCTTTATCGTTCTCTTTCTCGCTCTCCCGCTCCCATTAACTCATTGGTCATTGGCGGGGAAGTAAATTGAAGAGGCCACTGACCAATCGAAACCCTCCAAGTTCGACGAGGCGAACAATGAAGCCCGCTGCGGGTTGCGTTGCGGAAGAAGGTGTCTGCTCTATGTGTAATTTTTTTATCCTTCTTACATTCTCTCTCTCTCTCTCTCTCTCTCTCTCTCTCTCTCTCTCTCTCTTTCGGGTTGCATCGTTTGTCTCCGATATCCCTGATACGACAAAAAAGAATCCTCCCAGGATTATGCGTCCATACTTTTCTCATCTCTTTTTGATTTTCGATGTGCCTGAAGTTCGGATCGTTCAAGTTGAACGAAAATTTTTGAACAACAAAGATTTTCGTTCGTTGTTTTAAAAATCTCGTAATAATAATTTCATGTGTTTTTTCAAATTTTCGTTCAACTTGAACGATCCGAACTTCAAGAGCATGATTTTCGATGATTCTTACCTTATATTGGTCGATGCACGCGCACATCAAGTTTTCAACGCTTCATACGTATTGACAGACATATATTACATATTTGAATATTTCATGTGGACAGGCAGATTTACCGTAAGCATTAAAGGAATCAGAAAAACACAATGCAACTGTCGTCGTAGATTCTTTCAATATTTTCAAATCGTGTATTTCAATCAAAGGGCGTAGAAAGTGTATCATCTGTTTCACTTTTTTCTATTTGATTTCCTTTCAACATGAAAAATCGATAGCACTCCCTTCTAAGTGATTTGTTTACATTGAAACGCACTACTCGAAAAAATGGAGCTTTCCCTATACACGAATAGTTTTTCAGTGCTAGTCCTTCCGATGTCATCAGCTGCAATGTTCCAACATTACCATCAGAAACACCAATAGCAGTCCGTCAAGGAACTTCAAAAGGTAATAACACTCGACAAATTACAAAAGGTAAACCAAGCGACGGAAGAAAGCCTTATCCTTTTAATTCATTCATTGGTTTATGAAGTTCCGAGATAAATTCGCATTAAAGAACATGGCCACTTTGAAGCGGGAGGGATATTTCAGGCCGGCGGCCGGAGGACACCTTTGCCCCGACTTAATTACCGAAATCATTCAGCGAATTAAAAATATCCGCGATATCTCTCCTCTCCCGAATACCCTCGAAAAAGAGGCACGAATTCGTATCAACCGAATTTACGGGCACTCCAAGTCCCCGTGCTTGAGTAACAAAATTATGGCCTTTGATATATACCCATTCTACGGAGCCCTTGAACTCGCGTAATTAAAAAGCGCACTCTTATAATAAAAACGCGCCTGGCATACTTTCAGACGGCGACTATATGTATACCCGGAGGGAAATGTGCATGCGATATCATTAAAAAATATATTCAATCGCACGTTATAAAAGGGGTAAGACGGTGAGGCCATAAAGCACGAACTAATCTTTTAGAGGTCGCAAATCGCAAGGAGATACTTGGAACGGTAGTTTGTCCCACGAGATGTTTACGGTCTCTGCCTTCCTATTTCGTTAAGAGACATTTCGTATTAGCATCGCGATTCTTTTCAAGTGACAGAGAGAGAGAGAGAGAGAGAGAGATGCAGGTATCCATGATGCCAGAGGTCGGGGGTAAAGGCTTTGATGTGATCCTAGGAAAGCGACGGAGGAAATAAGGCTCTCGAATGAGAGAAGGAAACAGTCGGGTGAAGGTGTATCACGGCAGATGGCAAGAGCTAGGGGGAAAAGGAGGAAATTAAAGAGAACGAAATTTAAAAAAGAAATCGACAGAGAAAATGTGAATAATGTACGAAAAAAAAACTGATTTACAGGGCAGGCCGTTTCATTTTTTACTAGCCTATACAAAAATCATCCTTTTTTTAAAACAACGATTGTCGTTACACGTTTACATTTCGTATCGTACGCTTTCTAGCGGTATCACCACTTGGGTGAATTATCGCTGCTGTTGCCCTACTTTACACGTAGCACCTTGATCCGCGTACTCTTTGCTATTTAACGGAGAAGGTTAGCATGCATTATTGAACACCGCATACAATAGAATGCATCGCTTACGTGAAACTATATAACGCTCGAAAAGAAAATCACTTAATTTGAAAACATGTTTGCTTAAAAGCGTACCTTAGCATTTCAATCGCAACTCATATTTTTACAGTACTTTATTTGTTCGTAATCCACTACCAGTGTTTTTATTTGTAAACATCTCCTTAAACGTTGTAGAATACCATGTCATCCAATTTTAACACTTATCTGTATAGGAGCTCAATCCATCCTTCGCAAGCAAAAAGTTGCCAAGTCACTCTCGTCACGAAATGCGAAATAAGTCATGACAAAAGTCCAGATACGTCGATTGATAATACAAGGATTACTTCTAACTTCGCGCCGGTACAATTCACAGTCCAATTCGCCCGGCAGACAAATCCAATGTCAAACTTTACCGCATGATATTCTGATATTCGGAATTACCTCGCATTAATACCGACATTCGACACTTTGTATCCGTATTTCAGCACGTACGCGCATACCCAAATGTTTGAATGGAGCGTTAAAGTTTGGATAAGCCACAAGCGAAGCTAAGACAAACATAAGGCAGAGAAGTACGTGTGTGTGTGGGTGTGTGTGTGTGGGGCAATGTTCAACAATGCCGGGATCGATAGTATTTTTCGATTTTCCGCAACAGAATACGCGAATATTATCCCGCACGATATAGTATTCTGTAAATTGATCAGTCGTTTGTTTTTCTTTATTGGACCGTTGGTTGGTACAATTCACCAATAAGCGTAAAAGTCCATCATTTCATTCGTATTTCCTATTGACAAATGTGACGTAACGATTCAAACCAACAATTTCGGAAGAATAGTCGCCCAAGAAATGAAGAGGCGAAACCAAACAAAGTCATCAAGGCTAATTTTCATGGAATCTGGAAATGTTGGTCAAGAAATATTTTAATAACAAATTAACAACCTTCTTAATTATCATCTTCCTTCGATGCCGCTATCGATAGTCTTATTTTTTATCTCGCTATTTGAACTTTCGTATTGCTCATTCAAAAAAAGTAAAAGTTTTCACAGATACTGGTTTTCTAACAAAAAGTAAATGACGGTTTAAAGCCGCGTTCATTTCTGTTTATGAGATCTTAATCGTTTCTAAAGATAAAGAAGTATACAGTACTTCGAATATGAAACGGAGGTATCACTTTCCAGTCCATATTTTTTCTCAAGCATTGTAATCGTATCGTATTACCATAATCCTGTTATTTCATTCCGCTCACACGAATTCGAACATGTTTTTTTTCTTCAATTCTAGACTATCGCAACATTTCATCGCTTCCACGTGTCTCAATACAAACCTGACAACTCGGCCATTTTAAACAACACGTTAATAGTATAATTATTGAGTACAGATTTCAATTTTTTCACGCCAGCCAGACTCTCGAGTCCGCAAGGACCCGTATTCCCGAAAGTGACTGGTGAAACGTAAAAATACTACCTGGAGCCTGCCTAATCCCGGTAGGTACTGCATTTAAAATACGATTACGAGAATCTCGTACATCACGTCAGGTTTCGCTCTTCGATTGGTGAATGTGCTGAATGAAACGTGGCGTATTGTTCTAGATGTCAGGCCACGGTATGCCAAACGAGAAATCGCTCTCATAAAAGAAGCGAATAAAAGAGGAGAGTTGGAAATTAAACGCTTAGGAATGAATCCACGGGGAAGGGGGCGGGGTGAGGATCGAGGATGAACGCGGGGACTCGACGTGGCCGAAATACCGAATTAGCGAAGATTATTATACAGGCGAGGCAGGTGTGCTCTCCTCCGCCGTAATCCCCGTCATCTCTTTGCCCGGTACTGCCTGGGCTGGGGGAATTGGAAGGAGTCGGCGGCAGGTAGCAGCAATAATGAGAATGGAAATGGGGAAATGACGATATAGCGACTCCGCGAGAGCGGATTATTGGCCTTAATTTAAAACAACGATTTCCTGCCGAGTGATACCATACGATTGAAACCCCCGTCTCCCCCACCCCACCTTCTCAGAAATCCGACATTCCGACGGAGATACCATCGCTAACTGTAATTATCTGAGGATTAATTGCGTATCAGCAGACCTGACTGCATTGTCGAGTGTCATTTGTGCTGTTATTAGTACAGAGTCGTATTTCGATGACATGCCAGTCAAAAGCTCGCTGAGCAACTTCAACTAGGTCTCCATAATAGATGCGGCGATCCGTGATCGAACGCGTAGATGTCATAAGGTCTGGAACAATATAATTTTATGTTCATTAACCGATGATAAAATTAAACAAAGCTTTGACTGAGTTTATTAGATCCGTTGCAGAAAGACCTCAATTTTTCAAAAAAAAACCACAGCTGAAACTCAATATGTAGATCAAAACTAATCATGATGCATGTCCTTTTTGGGAGGTTCCTTGCGGCACCTATCCATTTCCACAGATGACACCTTCTTCTGGCAGCCGTTTTCGCTTGGAAAGACTAATTAGAGCTTAAAATCTTTTACTTCATTTATCAACGATTGATCTTCGGACTTGATTAGCATCATTTCAATGTTAATGTTTAAAACATTAAACACAAGATGTGCAAGGCATATGCATGACTTTCACGTAAGATTGCAGAACTACCCTATAACTTGCGCTTTATACCAGCAACCTATTGTTCAGGATGCCAGTACGTTGTGTTAAAGAAAATATCTCCATTTCGAGCGTCGGTTAGAAACCTTAAATAGTTGGCTGCATTCCCCGAGCTGGATTTTTCTAAAGAGGCCGGGTCCCGTGATCGTTCGTGTGAATGCGCGACGACAACAATGAGCGTTACTGAACGTATGCCAATTGTGACGGCCGCTCTGGCTCCTGCAGCGGCTGCGATCAGCTACGATTACCAATACCAGGAAGAATTCGAGAGAACCTTTTATTTTTTTCCGGTTTCTCGTCGTCGTTCGCTCGGAAAGGCCTCATTGTTTTTGAGTATTTCGCATTCAAAATATTTTTATACTGTACTTACGCTCCACGATAACTCGACTGTCAATACAAATACCGGTATATTAGCAGGACAAAATGGAAAAAAAATGTGTTTTACGTAAATGCGCAGGGAACAACGTCAATGATTGAGAATGAGCGATAATCACGACTTTCAGCTCGCTATCTATCATCGTACTCTGTTAACACGCTTGCAAATAATTTCACGCTGACGTTAAAAAGCGGCGAACGATGTAATTAACCGCTCGGGACGAAAAATTCGGACCGGCGGCGTTAGAGGGCAACTTTGAAGTCGAAACGACGAAAAAGAAGCAAAATCGCGACGAGACAAAAGAGAGCGAGAGAGAGAGAGAGAGAGAGAGAGAGAGAGAGAGAGAGAGAGAGAGAGAGAGATGCGAATGCGGAATAAAAAGGAAAGCACGGGAAGAATAACGAAACGCTCCATTATTTTTACGAGAGCTTAGGTACATAATTGTCCCGCTCACCCGCTCCTATTGGCCCGCGGCGATCTTCTTTTTTTCGAAACTGGGAGAGAAATCGCTCGCATCCAGCTGTTCCTCGTCGCGATCTTCTTCTCACGGTTTTGGTGCGCCTGCTGCATCCGCTCAAATTCACGCTTGCGTGTTTGTGTTCCGGCCGGGATAAATTGGCAAAAAATGATACATTGATTCGCCGATCGACAAGCACGCGAGATCGTTACATATTTCTCGCCCGATATAATGGATTACCGATTTTGACCTGGAATATTCTGCGAACATTTTTGCCATTTACACAAGAACTGGTTCTAAATAAACAAAATTAACCCACAATCCTGAAGGTGTTCAAACATGACTTCTATATCCTTGGATGGCTATGGACAAACGAAGACAAGAAGCTTTAGTTTTAGACGTCTCGTTAGAACATGTTAGAAATGTACTTGCATAATAAGATCATGTAGTTAAACGCAAGGTTTGAAATGTTGAATTAAAAAGGGCCATCGCGTGTACCCTATGTTTTGCGAAGCGGATAACGCGGAAGGGGACTCTTCTAAAGAAATCTTTTCATTGGTAATCACAAGTTACCTTTCCGCATTATCTGCTTCATGGAGCACGAAGTACATGATATATACGGAACGAAATTGGCCGAGATTGATACCGCTCAATGTTTATCGATTGAATTCGTTCCTCTATACCCTCCCGGGGCCATGCGCATCAGTTCTTATTGTAGCATCATCATCGTTCTTGTCGTACCACAGACAAAACAAAGTCAGGAGGTTATGTTTTACTCCATCTGTCATGTTTTTATGTGCAGCAGATTCTTCTTAGATTATATTCCACTAGGTAACATCTTTTGAATGCATACATAACCTGACATTTTCGATTTCCTGAGCTTTGATGAACCAAAACCTATATACCCCTAACAACGTGAGTTTTTATGACGTCCATGATGGAAACCGGATAAAACGCTCGTGTTTCATTCCTTTTTTAATGATGGGATCACATCGGAAGACGGCAAACAATCATAAAAAATCAGAACTCATCCAAAGTCGCTTCATTTTCGATTTCTCTTTGCTCCTTCCAAAGCGGGAGTTCGTAATGCAAAGAAGGCCGATTGAATTTGAGGGAAACAGAAATAAATTTCGCTACATCTCTCGTTGCGAGTGCCTGCCGGAATGCGGACCGATATATTCGAGTAACCTCGTGAATATTTATTCAGCTTTGATGTCTGCTGTTTTCTCTTTCCGTCGCTATCTCTGTCTCTCTCACTCTCTACCTCTGTCTCCCTCTCTTCCATTCGCTATTTCGCTCTCGTTCTCTGCGTCTCTTTCTCTGCGTCTCTCATTTTCCAATTTACCTTCGTATTTCCTCTTCGCCCTCTTGCACTTTTCCGTTTTCATCATGATGCAACCGCAACGGCCGTAATGTGGAACGAACTGTTGTTCGTTGAATCCTCGCGTACTTAAAAAGTTGCAAAACTGTCGAGTGCGGAAGCACGTGCGGGTGTTACTGATGTTAACTGTTGATTGAAAAAGTGACGGCCGATTCTGCGCCCTCGTATATTCGATTTTACGTTGCTTGAAACAAAGTCGGGGCTTTGAAGCACCGCGCCCAAAGAGGGAAATACGAAGCAGGTAAATCCGCAAATGGGGGTTTCTTTGTTGGGCATTTTTATTATTTCACAAGTTGCTCTCCTGATAGCGGACGAATCGTAAACGAATCAGAACATCGTATTCAAAATTGGCATTCGAAAACGTTCGTGTCTTACTTCGTATACTCTGTGCATCTGAATGTACGTTTTATTTAAAACGTATATACTTCAATTTGTCCCTCTTGACTGAAAACAATCAATCTGAACGACGTATTTGGCCTCTCCTAAAACTTTCTTGCAATTGTCGACAGCGTTTCACATTTTCGCCCAATGCATTAAGTCGCACCCGAATACGCACTGCAGCACTTTCATCCATGTTCACCCGCACCATTAAGACTTTTAAATGCGGAAGGAAATTCATTTGGAAAGAGTCGCATTTTGTGTCGCGTCATCTCGATGCGAGTAAGTAACATATTTCACTAGCAGCGCGATAAAAGAAGAAGGAGGAAGAATATCGCGCAAAATGCGGGTGCAGGTGCATTTACTGCGGGCTCTAATGGATCGGCGAGCTGCACGGCAAAAAGGGTTAGCCTCCTTATGCACTCGATTAGCTGCAGGTAGAGGTGCACTTACACATATGACATATATATATATATGAATAATATGCCCTTTGAAGAACTGCTGCACTTAACTGCTCGTCGCCACATTTATGCGCAATGCAATAACCTTCCGACGTCTCTCGCACCTCGATATTTTCTTCGCTCTTCGTTTTAACGCGTGCATTTCATATTTCTACTTGCAGTACATTTTGTTTTCCCATCCAGCAGCACGACACTGAAGCTAGCAGGCAATAGAGGTTCGTTTTTTTTCTTCTTATAACAAAATGGCTCCTTAACGGTAACGACGAAATGATCCATGAAATTGTGGAATGATTTCGAAACTGTTACCTAATAGACAAAGGTGACACGCTCTAAGGAATGTTTATTATCGTATAATAATTGTCGGCCCATAAACTTGGTGCGATATCAGACGCAAATCTTCTTCTCGTCTACCATCTGTTTTCACAATACGCGGACAGAATTAAAAATAACGGGCAACACCTTGTCACGCCTCTGCAAGGTACACACACATATATCGGCACAATTTGATATCGGCTCGGTGTATTCTATTATTCTCAGCTTAATTTACGACGGCTCCCCTAGAGTTTCCTGTGAAAATGCCGGCGTCCCTCAAAGCCAAAAAGTAGGGTCACACTGCTGGATCTGATATTTCCTTCCTCTCAGCTGGTGGATTTTATTCGACTCAGCGTTCCTGTTTAGGTGTCGCGATAAAATCTGCCTCACAAAAAAAAAAAAAAAAAAAAAATATGGTGCAGATTGCTACGTTGACAAGACTCGCGCGTTTCTCTCGAAAGCGTGTATCATTCTCAAACAATGGATTCGAGGGATTCCTAAACCCGTTTACGTTTAGGAATAACAACGAGATTTGAGCATTTCCCGAGCCATGCGCTTCCTTTTCATAAAATAGCCCTCCACCATCTCAAAACACCCGCGATTATCGGAAAACCGTTAATTTTTCGGCGCCGTCGTGGTGTATATATATATATAGGGTGAACTTGAAAAAATGATGATTCACGGGCGGGCTCTCTTGCTTTCATCTCACTCCACTCGTCTCGCCTTAACGAGCGAGCGAACGAACGAGCGATTTCTTCGATGCTTCTTGGGTTTCGCGGTGTTGTGACTTCGCTTCTTCCAAGTATGCAGCAGCGGCAGCGGCAGCAGCAGTGACCGACGGCAGCAACAGCGGAGGCAGTGGCCAGGAGCACCCGGCGACTGGGATTTAATAGTCGTGCTGCGGGGCCTCGACAGGATCAGGGTCGGCACTCCTCGGCCGTTATAACAGGTATAAACACGAGGCCGGCCGTCTACCGCGGTCTACCCGGTCTCCGGGCCCTCGGGACAAACCGTATTATGTCGACCGCGCACACAGGCCCACTACGCCACGAATACATTCATGCGGAATGAGCGCGTGTGCGTCCTTAAAGACGGCCATAGGCGTCGGCTGCATAAGGCGGACGGGCGCGTTTTATAGGATAGGGTGTGCGTGCACGCAGAGAGCGTACCCACTTCGGCACAAGGAAAAATTGGCATACCTGTTTCGTGATGGCGATATTTTATATAATAACAGGAAATAATTACTGCCAGGCATTGTTCGCTTTTCGTTGATTTATATACACGACGCGAAAGTCGTTTTCTTTATCTCACTTTTTTCTCATACAGGATGATGTGAAGCTTAATAAGATTTCATTAGAAGATCTGCTACTACTATACGCTCGATTTTACGAAATCACTTCTTCCTTATGTATGTAGGAAGGAAAAATATACCAGACATATCTGAAACGCTTCTCTCGGCAACGTCATCGACGGGAGAAAACCTCGATAACAAACACTTTAATACATTAGCTTGTATCAATATCCAGGAAACGAAAAATGCGGATAATGGACTCGCTCCCATAAAGAACGTCTTGGAATAGGTGTAATCGAAAAGGCGTCGAAATAAAATTTAAAAATTGTGACTAACCAAGATGGCACGCTACACCTTCTTAATAAGTCTACCAAAGAAAGCAGGGACTGGCGCCACATTGCAAAGACAGGATAATGGCTGTTTAAAAAAAAATCGTTGGTTTCTAGAAATAAATATTACATCCTCGATATCTTCTTCAGGCTCGTGAAAATTTCACAACTATATCGGGAATCTTCTTAAAGTTGGGATCCTTTTATGTGCCTCGAAAGTACATAAACTATATTCCAGACTGTAGAGTTGCGGATAAATACGAAAAAACTAGAACAGGAAAAGCTAGAGTGTGCAAGGGAAGAGCAAACTGGGGTGACTGAATGTCGGACCGTGGCCACGCGGTGGTAGGATAGAAGTCTCATTCTGAACGGACTGGTGAAAACTCGAAAGTATAACTTCACTTTCGATTTACCTTAAAGTCTGGCACTAATATTTGTTTGTTACTTTTGAAACCAGTAGTCGGAACAATCGTTCTCTTTCTTCGTTTTATCGGCGAGGTAGGAGGTTTCACTAAAAAATAATTAAAGAAGATAGTGCACCAATTATTAATAACTACAGATTAAATTGAAATATTCATCATTGGGATGACAACGAAGCGACAAAAATGTACATTAAACATTATGCAAACAAAATATACTTATGTCCGTATATGTTATTTTCTCTCGTCTATTACAAATATGATTGCATGTTGGCACCGATTACATAACAGAGAGGGCTCTATTATACATACATATATATTGCCTCTATGGGCAGATAAGCGCCTGTAAACCTTGTGTTGTACTCGCTTATTCGTCACACACATTTCCATCACATTCACGCTTTATTCACGATTGCGCACGAGGTTCGCTTAAACGGAGGCGTTGAAATGAATACATATAATTTGAAAGCGTTCATTATAAATATTGCGGAATTAAGATTTTCTTTGCTAGTTTTGTTAGCTGTTACGAGTAAATGCATGCATGCATAAATGTCTAACCAAGCATTCTTATCTCTAATACATTGAAACCCAAGATTTTGGAAAATATATTTAAGTTAAAGTAAAACGTCAATGCTCAATTATGTAATTGATCCAGTATAAGACGAAAATGTTTCAAATCTTCTTTCTCTTGCTATAAACCTTCAAATTTAATATTCATCGAACTGGCCAGTACTGGTATAAATCCCAAATGATTGTCTAGTTTATCGACACCAGTCGGTTACTATCCATCTGAGGCAAGCACTGACGAATTGCCAGATTCTCTACAATCCAAATCCTTGAACATTTTGTTCACCTGGGCGAGCACTGGTAGAGAAGCTAATTCTCCATGATACAAACCTTCCAAGTAACGTCTCCATTCAAGAACGAGCAGGAAACCGGACTTTATCTTCATCATTTGTTATCTTTCAACTCAGTTTCGTTACTACTAAATTTAAATTATAAATTTCGAAAATACGAATTACTATTAACTTCCCATCGAAATGAATCCGATTAATTTTTCAATGACCTTACAAAACCTAATATGGTCCTTGTGCGTCTGCAGTCGACTTCATAGACATACCCATATTCGTAAGCATCAGTTTGGGAAAACTGAAGAAAACCAATACTAGAATAAAACTATTAAAATAAATGATAATATAATATCGAAATTAATTTAATAATAATAATAATAACGTCTTTATTGTAAAATAAAAAATTTTGTTACAAAGGGCGAGACACAGCCTATGCTGTAAAAAAATTTTAAATTTTAAACCGTACAGTTATCTACATTTCTTGTGTATGACGTTACCATATTAGGGTTCCATCAATCTTGATGCAATGAGTTTCTAAGAACTTTAAAAAAAAAATAATTTGTTTATCGATCTTTTTACATGGAAATTTCCTGAATGTCTAAGGAGGGTATCCAACCCTTTCACTTCTACAAATTGAACCATTTTATGGCTGTAATTGCAATATGCCTTGAAGCAACTGTCTCTGCGTGCTGGGGGCTTCGCCCCAATCTGCCGCTACTATTACTGGCCTAACCGAACTAACCCTAATTTGCATATACGATTAAACGACCCGAAACGTGACATCTCGCCAACGATGGTCATCGTAATATTATGTCGAAATTTGACTTCACTGTTGTCGATAGACCTCTCGAAAACCATCACTAATTCTTTCCAAGTCATCTAAAAAACCGATAATATTTTGACTAATATCAGAATTTTCGATCTTCAATAATCAATGAGTTATATCTCAACGTCAAAGAATCAAAGCCGTTAACTTTCTTTTGATTTTTTCACACGAATCGAACTCGTGATCGGCCAACCATCTGTTTACTTAACATAACTGTTACGAGAGATGGACGCAAAGTCATGTGTGGCTTCTTTAAGAAATTTTGTTGTAAACTTATCCAAAAGGAGGGGATATTGTGTTATTTTCAAAATGAAATGAAACATTGTCACGGATTTATATATGAAGATTCAAATTTAAAAGCATGAAATTTGGTCTAGACATAAAAGGAGACACCCTACTACAATATGCGTCGTCATTAGGTCAGAGAAGGGAAAAAGTTATAGTGTTATTTGGGTGGCATTGCAATTTAAAATATTGCATTGTGAATGTTTTAAAGAGGTGGTGATAACATCAAGGGAGCAAGGTTAGGACTGGAATCTTCCACATAAAAAATCATTAGTCATTATAAAGATTCGGGTACAACTTCTCCGGATATTCTTGATGTAATCATATTACGATTTATCAATGTGTAATAATAGAACCAACGATTAAGATCTTTTCAAAAAACCATACTGTCGTGGACATATTTGTCATAAAATTAATATCGGGTTAAAAGCTAACAAATCGTCTTTCGCGACGAGGAGGCAAAATGCTGTACACTTTGCTTTCGTAACTCCATCAGGCAGGTAGTCCTCGAAAGTTTTTCGTTGAGAGACCCATCGACCCCATGGGACGCCAGTGCAAGGTGCGCGCGCGCGCTCGTCATTGAAACCTTGCGGTTCAGAGTATACTCAAGACTCGACGTCGCATTAGGCCCCCTCGGGTCCGCCATTTTTCAACTCTATTGGTCTTTAACGCATGTTCAAACACGAGCTCCTTCATGGGACTCGAAAACTGTTTGTACAACGATGCGTTTCGCTATCGCAATTACTTTTTTACGTTTGCCCCTGTTGCTGCTCGAGGGATATATGCGTTTAACCCAACAATGTGCGGCGAAACATCCGTCACGCGATTTTATTCGGGAGTTCTTTTATTACGTCAGAGAGTGTATTTATTGCGAGATTCGCGAATTATGTTTTTTTTTATAATCTTGACGCTGCCAGGATTGGCGCGTTACAAGATCGACATCGAAGATAGTGCGCGAAATACTATCTGGGAATCGACAAGAGCCTTTAAAATATTTTACTGCAAAAGGCGCTGGATTACTCGAAACAGCTCTCCCCCGCTTCAACTGTATATTTTTTTGGTCATTTTTTCATGTTTTTTACGCGGATTTTTACGGTCGCTCGTCCACTTCGACGGCGATTTTGCAACCATTTAATGAGTCGCCCATCTTGACGGTGCGCTTTCGAACGGCGGGTCTTCGTGTACAGTATTCAATTATTCGGTGACATTAAAATAATATTAGCGGAGAATATGCGAAGGAATGAGAAACCAAAGTGAATGCAAGTCGGTAATTGATCGTCGTCGCGTTGCGTTCGGCGCGATAACCTGGAACATTATATTCGCCCCACTCTTCTCGCTTGCTATTATACTAGTTTCTTCCTGCTGGTGTGCTCTTTAGGTTTATTTGCCGCGTGTCGAGCGCCTTTTTCCAGTGACTTTTTGCCGCAAGACCTCAGCGTGGTTACGCGCCATTCGTCCAACGGCGTGGCGGCGGCTAGTGGCCGAGGAAACGCGCGTTAATATAAACGCGGTTCGTTCTTCCTGTTTTGACAGCTAATTTCCTGCGCACTTCGTTAAAAAGTAAGCATCCACCAGGCGGGTGCGCCCTTTTTCGTAGGTTTCGATGCAAATCAGGGGGCTGTTACCACAATTTCCCGGCCAGCTTCAGCCATTATTACACAGTTGGGTCAATGTAAATTTTACATGCTAAAGATGGATATTCTTACAACGACCGTCTGATGACGGAATATTAATTAAGACGATTCTTTTATTCCTAATTGAATATCGTGATAATTTTACACACGTTAAAAACTGCCAGAATAATATCGAGTATCCGTTCCATTGAAAATGGTAAACAGGTAGTAGGAATTTCTAACCGTTGCCCCAAGATTTCAGACGACGAATGTACGCTCGTGCTTGTTCCTGTATCATTTAACTCTGACCACTGGCAGGCCTATTTCCGAGAAGCGAGTAATTACGTGCACCGTTGCAGGCGCAAACTTGAACGTCGACGCGATGAATCCGCACCTTCCAGAGTGCCTGGCACAATGGAAAATGGTGTCCACATTCGGAAACGACGACTCATCTTGTGTCCTAAATCCGCAAAGTGTGCATACTCTCGACGTCTAGTGCATAACCTTTGCTATAGAGCGGTAAATCGTAAAATTGACAAAAATGAAAGCAATAAAACGATTTACCACTGTTCGAATATAGATGTAACACGAAAACGAGTGGAAAGTGTACATAAGGTTGGCAATAAAGAGATTTTCCTTTGAATTCCCGCGTCGTCATGTCCCGGAACATTATACTTTTATGTTATACGTAAGAATCTGAAAACTGTCCTCTTAAAGAGTCCATCGATATTCGAAACATCGCTGATGCGAAAAGCCTGATTTTCATCGTTTCGTCTTCGCCATTACGTAGCGATATTGAGTCATCCTATTATAACCCACTATAACATGTCGGTATTTGCAGAAGTTTCTCGACGACGACATCTCTCGACGATCGCGCCGTCTCCCCCTTAATGCGTTTTTCCTTCGTCGGCCTTTTCGAAAGACATTTCCTTCCCATCCCAACCCCCGATTTCGGGGTGTTTCGCAAAGCCCGATGCGGCTCCCGCGGGTACGCGTAGACGCCGCCGCTTTCGCTCCGGCAAAATTAACGATACGAGTCGGGAGTATTGTCTTGGGGGCAGTTCGAATTTCAAGTTCGAGGGGGGAAAAGTGTCGAGCTCGTTCTTTGTGTCAGCGGCTCGGTGGCTCGTAAATGCTGCCTCGTGAATGCACGGCCCCCGACTACTTGTGTGCGTGCACGCACAATACTGGGTGTCCCCTTTTTCAGCTGAGCCTCCAATGATTCCCTTCAAAGACTTCATTTTTCATTGTGATTGCAATACGAACTTACGTCTTTAAAAGATATTTTTCCTTGCTGCCCTACTCTGGCAGGTCACAATTGAATTTTTCTTGCCGGTCATCTGAATTGGTTTTCATCTTGATTTGTATCTCGTTCAGATTTTATGTCACCATTTCGGGCTCATCAAGCTATACTTTTTTACGATCAAAGTAATAAAATGATTTGTTTATGATTGCGCAAAGTCCGATTGGATCAGGGCATCATATATCACTTATGATGATATTATTATTCATTAATTTGTGTCTTCAGCACTGCCTGGTTCAGAATTGAAATAAGATTCATCTCGTGAAGGCAGTTTTTTTATGTTGACCGTGTCGCAGGTTGTTAAAATACTTTACGACTGAAGTAGAAATCTGAAGAAATAAAAATAAATTAAATAATCAGTCATTAAACTAATTGAAAAATAATTAAAATGCCGACGTGTCGAGCCCAGGTGTGAATATCCTCTTCTGAAAGCAAAACAAAAATAAATAACCGTGTCGCAGGTTATTTGAATTTTTCTCGGCCTATACGGTTTCTATACGAACCTAAGATCTTGATGTTCTTCAGGTCGTGTATTAATAATAACAATAATGACAATAATTACATAATGATTATACACAAGGCTTATAAACTTCATAAATATCACATTAACATTTATCACACTGGTGACCAGATTGGTTCCTCGACCATCCTCAAGAGATGATGGACCAGTTTGTTTGAATGTTATTAATGATGCCGAATTCCGGAGAAAGGTAGTCTATTCCAGAGATTTGGTCCGTAACTTGACGAATGATGCACTGAAGTTGAGAACATGAGGCAGTCTTCAAAATCTGTCCTCAGTATTATGTACGTTAACTAATGTAGTGGAGTTGTATTTCGTAAAAATCACCCTATATAGTTGTCGTCGGCAGAGGGTGCCGGGCCTCGGCTAATGCCCGCAGACCTTAGCCACCAACAGCTGACGCATGTAGGGGTTCGTGTATCCGAAATTCACATATAATCCACTCGAGCGCTCATCTCGTTTGAAATGTTGCATCCACCGCCACTCGAAGAGCAAATTCTCCCAGAGCGGATTGATCGACATCTCTGGAGAGGTTCTATTTTTGTGCTTATCTCAAGTAAACATGACGTTAAGAGCACAAAGAAGGAGAACAGATTTTCTTGTAATGCCGCTTTTATTCCGCCAGTGCATTTCTTCCTTCCTTCCTCCTCCTTTCATCGTTTTGTAAATCAGCTTCGGCTTTTTGTTTTATAAATTACGTCACAAATACGATCCAATATCATCGAGTTTATTAACTTTCGAGCAGTATTTCGACAGAATACAGCTCACTGTTTTAGTTCTGACGAGGCAAACTCGCCTTAAATGTCGTCCTCAGTACGGATTGGGAGTTGTTTGCAGAGTTATCCCGAAGGAAACGAAAACCCCGGATATATAATTTTCAAACTTTCCGCTCCCCATCGTTGCTTACTTAACGACTGGTAATAAACTTGGAGCCTAATAAACTCGGTTTACTGATTCACTCTTAAGATTATTATTGAAATGATGCGAACCGCTTCGTCAGTGAACAAAAACGAGTTTTCATACTCGTTTTAATCAGGAGAGTGATTTCAGAAAATTATCCCGCACTACAAGAAATCACCCGTGTATACACGGACGCCCTACTCCTCGGCTTGTTTGTACAATTTGAAGCACCATTGAGACGTCGAACTCGACGTAACCCCAAAAATAACGAGCGTCTCTCGGTTCATTAGGATTTCGTCATTTTCGGAAAAGTCAACAACAAATTCCGAAATTATTTGAGGAAGACTTACCTCGAGGAAAATTTTAAAAAGCGTTTCTTGGAAACGCTCGAGAATGGTCGTTCCTGTCGGCAGAAAAATGTCCACTCGATGGGCATAAAGACTGCTCAACCGCCACACAATTCTGGAGTGACGCGCCATATATGAATGTGTAAACATAACTGAAAATGTCACACTTGTCAAAAAAAAAAAAAAAAAAAATGTACACGAATGCATTACGGAAGTGAGACGCGAGGAGGGACTTGGAGTAAGCAGCGTGCGGTACACTTGTCGTTGTCGTCGATCGCAACTGGGGCGTGTAAAGGCAAAGACCCGCCGAGTGACGGTCTGGAGGTTTACGCCTGTAATACCAGCTGGGAAGAAGGTTTCGAGATTGCACTTTGAGAAATACACGCGATTATTAATTAGGTTGCTAGTCGATCGGTCGTGCGATGGAAATCGATTTTCCGAAGCCTTGGATGTTCTTAAGATTCCAGATGCCTTTTGAAAGCAATGCCACCACGGCTGAGAGAACCGTTAATTTAGTGTCTGAAGACACTTACTTTGACTCTGAAAATCGTAAACAGCTCCAATTCGTAAGGTGCATAATATTTTGAAGTCAACCGTCTCCAATAGGATGATGTACATTCGTACCACCCGGGGATACTTTTTTTTCTATAAAAGCGTGACATATGCACGACATATGGACCGGAATCTACTTTATCATCGCGGGCAAAATATACGAATCATGTTTCTCTCCCTTGCGCCTAAACTCCATCCATTGTGGAAGTGAATTCCGAATGCAACATTCCTGAGCGAATTGACTTTCTTCTCATGCAAATCGGGGCGCTGCGAAATTAACGATTTGTGCACGGGGCGCTACAATCGGTCGTATCGCGATATCGCGCGAGGCAGGAGTCAGGGAATCTACAGGAAAGGTCGGGACAACCCTTGGCGAGGCTTCTAGGGAGAAAGAGTCTCCCGCTGGCAATCCACCAGACCGCGGGACCTTCCTAGAAAATATATTTCCTCGTTGACTCGGGCAAGTCTGGAGAGACGGCGGTGGAGGGGCCGTCGGCCCTACGGCGATTCACGGTGTATTCACGCAAGTACGTCACGGCGACAGCACCTAGGAGCAACAAGTTTCGAAAAGAGATTCCACGCGAGCTACGGCGACACTTTGGTTTTTGCGAGACAAAAAGAGAACGAATTCGAGCGCGTGTAGAGCCACTTCATTATTTCGAACCTTTGGCAAGCATTTGCGACAAAAAGAAATTGTTACGGCGATTTTGCAGAAAATGACACGTTTAGTTTAAATAAGCGTCAGGTGCGTCTTAGAGCTAAATTATATGCGCTGCTGAACACTTTAAAAGAGCTCATTCAATCTAAAGTGGCGCAAAAACTTACCACTGTCGAAGAGAAGGAAATCATGGCAGAGCGATGGTGTAATGCATGCATACATAATGGTATCATCGCCGTATTTTTATTTGATATTAAAGAGGGACGAAAGTACCGCGTCACGTGAACGCGAGCAATTTTCTCGCGTGCTCGCCCGACCTCACGGCGAATTCCACGGATCATTTTTGTTATACCAATTTTTTCGTGCCGCGAGGATATAGACGGGAAAAAATATCGAGAACTGGTTTCTCGGCGAGGGTCGAACTCGTTCTCTGGTAATAGAACGACGGCAACGTTTACGCTCAAGTCCGAGAGAGAGAGAGAGAGAGAGATGGAGAGACCGATAAAGAGAAGAAGAGAAGAAGAAGAGGAGAATAAGTGACCAAAAGGGAGAGAACGAGAGGAACGAGCGGATAGGAAGAGGGTCAAACCCAGAAAAGGATGGAAAACAAAGAAGAGCAAATGAGTGGGAAGGAAGACGGACAGAAAAGTCCGACGAAGAGGAAGAGGGAACTGGGAAAAAACGAAGAAGAATGAACGAAGGACAAAGATGAGGAAGAGGCAATTTAATTTTCACGGTTCAAGCCTGTACTTCGTCGCGTTTTCATTATGATGAATGCCTTCGAGAGAGACTATGATGATCCAAGAGTCTTTGACTATTACTGCACTTTGGTCCCTTAAATTTCAATCCCCTATATTTAAATTTCATTTAAGAATAGCTTTCCGAATGACGTTCCCCAACTATACACTGGTGCATTTAAATTACAAATTCTTTACAAATTCCTGTTGCTTTACGGCGTCGTCTGCGAATCCATTAGATCGTGATTTATACGCGCATGACGTCGAATCGGGTTCTTTATAGTAGTAACGAGTTTACCACTATGGAAAATAACTATTTCTGAACAATGGATAAAGGTACACGCAAAAAATTTTGTTGCGTATAATTCACGCGATAATAATAGTGAGTTTTGCACAACCTCAACTCTGATTTCCAAAATACGGAATGTGATTTTCCCATTCCCAATTTGTTATTGTTACATACCCTCCAGGATGCATGTTTCCGCCTCTTGTGGATCTTCATCAGGATTAATATAATCTATTCCATATAACATATCATTTACATATTATATCAAAGAGAAATGAAAAAACCCCAATCTGATTTATAATGTACATTTATAAATCAGAATTTGAATTTCATACATCTCGAGGAATTAGTTGGATTTACATTCTTAAATGGTTTATAAGAAACAGCCGAAAGTTGTCTCTAAACCGCTTAAAAAAAGATCAGCAGAACAAAACCCGTTGATAAATAAAGTAAAAGTGATTGTCAATGTAAACACAAGGACTCTAAAAAAAAGTAAAGTAAGGAAAATGTACATTGGGAGTTTATAACTTCTGGAGTTCTGGGCTGGGAGAAGAAGGAAGTTTGCCATCAAGTACTCACGTAGATCCATTAATCAAAAGTTGCAAAACTTGACGACGAAACTACTACTTAATCGTATGCGCCTTTCGTCCATGGGACCTCCATTAAACGCGAGCCAAAAATTGTAACCCCTGCGCTTAATCGTCTTTTCGTGTAATCGCACCCAGCATCAACTGAAAGTTGATTAAATGCCGCATGGTACTTAACGTACTGTTCGTATAGAGTATAACTCGTACATTATGCCATCCTAAGTACTTTAGGCATTAGTTACGAATAAGCCGCTGTAAACGGTGGCATCAACATTTTTTTTTAAATATACGTGATCAAACAATCGTAGCGTGCAAACATTATTATCCGACAAATAATACCGTCCTAATGACGTCATCGGTCCTAAAGAAACCAGTAAAGTTGTCAGGGTCGAAACTGATGCGGAACAATCGTTTAACTCGAGTATAGTAGTTAAGATTCATGTCGCGTCAAGTTGCTTTCATTGCTTCCGAAAGCCTGCTTCCCTTTAAACCCCCATTTCCATTCTTCAAAGAGCATTTCCTGCCCAACTTTTTATTCAAGTTGAATGGATTCATTCTTTTTTTGTAGCATCTGTTTACGATGACATAAAGGAAACTTCTTTCCGTGACCGCGCAGCAGCAGCCTCGCGTAACCCGTAATTAGTAATTTGCTTGTTGTCGGCGAAGAAATTTGTACGTTTAATAATTCTCATGATGGTTTCTTTCTTCTATAAGCATTCGAGACATTGTGTTCCAATATGCCATTACTTCGGCATTACTGCGTGATTTCTTGTCGTCGTGTTACGCGCGCAAATTAATTTTCCACGGAACTAATATATTTTTAAAAGGAAGTAAAAGGATGCATGTGTTGGAAGCGATGATGCGGCGCAGTAACATTACGTTGGCTTTCCCTCCTCGTGTCTGATAAAATTGTTTTCTCATTTGTCTCCGTCGTCATCAAATCTATAAGGCTTCCTGTACTTTTTATAACGGACTTGTTGTTCTATTCTAAACTTGAACGGGGATTTGTAACGTTTACCGCAATCGGAATAGAGTATTTGATGCAGAGAATAAACAACCTTCATTGATAAGCTGTATTTGTGCTTCTTTCTTTCTCTTTATTGTTTGCTGCGACTCAATCTTCGTAGGTGTGTTCTTAACGTTCAGGTTACGCTTGCCGATGATGCCGAAAGTTGTGATTTCCAAGTCGTAAAATAAACTGATATCATAAAACCTCAAGCCCAAAAATTTACGCGTTCCCAAAATCACCTGCTTCTTCTTCTTTCATAATAGAAATGTGTCCAGTTTTTTTCTTACAATAGTTGTACGCCATCTTTACTTTCACAAGGTGCTCTTGGTCTTATCGTGATGATGATGACGACGACGACGATGAAACGACTGCTTCTTCACGTATTGCCCAAACAGAACTTTAACATCCGTTTCTTCCGCAATAAGCATTTAATTGAATTCAACATAATATTTCACAGCAATTACTCGGACAAGCTGGCATTTCGTAAGAAGATTTCGAGAAAACTTGGTACGTATTACTGTGCGAAATGCATGTGACTTGGCAAAATTTACTGCACGGCTGTCAAACATCGCCAATTGAACGGCGACGGTGTAAAGTATCGCGATATTTGCAAGAGTAGTTTCAATTTACTGTTGAATAAAGTGGCTTTTTACGTGCAAGGGGGATTCGCGTGCGAGAGGCGCGATAAGTAATAGCGAAGATGGCATTCGACCGAATCGCACGCACGAACACACGCCCGAATAATTAGCATTCGTGACGGTGGAGGAGCAGGTGTGCATTTTTGTGGCCGCGAGAGCGAATAATACACCTTATAGGTAGGGCTAGGTTAGGTTAGGTTAGGTAAGACCAGTCTTCGGGAACGAACATGACGCCACGTCCTCGTAAAATATTCGTGAAACCCGAAGTGATCCTGCTCAGCTTCTACGAAAGGTAAAGTAATCGCAAGTTTTCTTTTTAACAATGCTTTTGTCAATTTGCCGAGAGTGGTGAAACGCCACCACTACGAGAAAAGTCCATTTAATTCGTCATACATGTGGAAGTGATGCAATGTCGTTTATGCATTCGGTGAAATCTAAGCGAAGCAATTTCAGGAAACATTTTTTTTTATGGCTTGCGTATTCATTATTGCCCAGGCGCGTTTGTTTAGAGAAAATGCATGAGGAAAGGAAACCCAGGTTTACCCAGTGTTGCCAGCCATTTTTCTATACCTATAATAACTCTGCATTTTTATATACGCATATTATACATAAAAACATAAGGATCAAAGACAAAACAACAATTGACATTGAAAAAGTTAAAGTACCACATAGGGAATTCCTCTAGATGGCTCTGGTCTTTGTTATGTCATTCTCACGAGTAGACGAGAGTTTCATGATGGGATTCGGTGGGATCATGCTCACAAAATTTCAGTTTTGTAATGTTGATGTTGCTAATGGAGTCCAAGAAAAATTCTGAAAACATTTTTCAAAAAACTTTGTTTCAATTCGGTTTTGTGTTCTTTGTGCGCAAGAAGTTAAGAAAACAAGGGAAACAATGTTTCATTATTAATTCTGTATGACTTCTGTGGGACTGTAGCGTTTCGAAGTTGAACATCATGAATTTTGAGGTTAGTAAACGTTATGATGTCATTGAAGAAATCTGCATTACAAAATAATGGTTTTTACATTCAATTTTACAATTTTATGATGTTTTATGTTCTATAACAGTCATACCGGTATAAAAATAACAAATGATGATAAAATTCGAAGATAATAAACGTTTACGACAGAAGTTGCCGTCATCATAAAAAAATGGCAAGGAATATAAAACCTCTCTCTCATATTTCTCTTATCTGAAATCTTTCATTTTTTCCACTAGAAATATATTTTTGTGAGGTCAAGTTTCAAATCAGAACTCTGAAAGATACAGAAATTGTGTTATTTTAAGGGAGATTTTATCAAGTAAATTTTTAAACACAATTAAGAAGCGACTGCAATTATAACTAATTGTGTTAAATTGCGCGATTTGAAGTTCGCATTTTGTAAAAATAGATTGCATAAGTGATATTATCTACAAACTCAATCTCAGATATACTTCAAAGCGACAATGGGGCACTTCTTATCCAAAATAATAATAAAATAGACGTTTCACGTTTACGAACAAGGTGGTCGCGCTTCAGATTGACAAAAAACACATTCGTTAATTAGGGTTAATTCGTCAAATCATCCGTTACTGTGTTTCGATAGGGTATGTCCATTGAGGAAGTGAAAACAAGATTTTCTTAATTTTCTGTAAACAGAACAGGGTACGATTTTCTTTTTTTTTTTTTTGACAGGTGTCAAACACGATTATTTTTATGATATTCACTTCATACTTCTATTTTCCGGGACCCTTTCTAAAATAAAACAACTTATAAATATATATATATATATAATTCTGAAGAAAAATTATTACTATCAACTGTAGATTTAATTGTTATGTTTAAATTGTGTTATACAAAAATGTAAAAATATATATATTTATATAGAATAATAGTGTATATATACAATATTATTCTATATAAAAATTTTCTAATCCAATTATTTTTATTAATAATTTCTAAATATTTCACGTTGAAATGTTCTAATAAGAATTGTTAACCACGACTCATTGTTGATGCAGTATTCTTAACCGAAGTAATATGATTCCAAATTTTGATTCCAAATTTTGACTCCAAATTTTGACTCCAAATTTTAACTCCAAATTTTAACTCCAAATTTTCGCAATTTGTATTTTTGATATGGAAATCGCTTCTTTTTACTTCTACCATATTTTAAAGTTTTTATATATATATATATAATGTTTTTATTCCAAAAGTAAACGAAACTAGTGAACTGAGTATCATAAAAATTATTGACTTTGCATAATATCTGTCAAAAAAAGAAAATTGTACTTTTTTCTATTGTTTACAGAAAATTAAGATGTATATAAAACGTCTAATACAATTTATTTTTATGGTATTTTTCTAAATTTTGTAAATGTTGTGACGATAAGAATACTTAATCACTATTTGTGATAATAATAATTTAACAAAATTAATAACTGATTTAAAATTTTGACAATTTACAGTTTTGAAATTGAAATCGCTTCTTTTTACTTTTCCGATATTTTAAAGCTTCAACATCCATTCTATCAAAATGACCTGACATTCATTTCATATATATATACTTTTATGTGAGGTCTATATATACGTGTGTGTGTCTGTGTGTGTGTGCGTATGTTTAATTTGAATATTCTCTAATATATTGGAGTCAAAATACATTCTTTATAACATGACATGATATCCGACAATATTTATCAAAATCTATTTTATACATTTTCTAAATTTTTCTTAGTTCTTAAAAAAATTCAAAATAATGCATGAAATGATAAATTTTACTTCAAGTGACCATTGTAGTCCATAAAAGCGAATTAAACTATTTTATTCTTGGCAGGTGAAAAAAAAAACATTTTGTTCCATGTTTTTTTACAGCTTTAGTTTGGAATATATAAAAACATTGATAATGATAGATATCATGTCGTTTTCATAGAATGCATGTTGAAACTTTCAAATATCGGAAAATTAAAAAGAAAAGCGATTTCCATTTCAAAACTGTAAATTGTCAAAATTTTGAATCATTTATTACTTTTGTCAAATTATTATCACAAATAGTGATTAAGTATTCTTATCGTTACAACATTTACAAAATTTAGAAATTACAAAAAAAATTGTATTAGAAAATTTTTATATAATAATGATCCAATTAAAAATCGTTCCAAAAATTAATATTGTTCGTTTATTGATATTTAATTTAAAAAAATGATGTTCGTATATATATATATATATATACTACATTACAAGACATTAAATGCTGAAAATATGTATAATACACATATATAAAAAATATATGTGTTTTTTTTTATAACAAAAATTGAACATAACGATATTAAATCTTTAATTTCTAGTAATAATTTCTTTTTTTTTTATATATATCGTATTTTCTAAATTTTCAAAGAATTTAAAACGACAAATCCTAAAATGACGGTAAAAAAATAAATACTCCAAAGTTCGCCAAGACAACGATTCCGGCTTGAGCTAAGATAAACAATCGAAATTTCCTAAAGTAATATAATCGTTATTCTATATACGAAATAAATTATTTGCGCAAAACTTAACCCTACCCCACACCCATTCCCGGCTATATGTTTTGTTCCGAATTACTTGGAGAAGTCAAACTTTCGATATTAAGTTCCCGATACGAGTTTGCGCTGTAAATTTGTTTAATATTGAGCAGTTGGCCGATGGAAAATCTCTACACCATCGGCAATTACCGGTGAAACAGCTAAATATATGTTTATACTGCACTGTTACATCTTCGTTTATTCTCCCCCGGAAAAGTTTTTTTTTTTTCTTTTTTTTGGATCCCCGAGAGGAATCCGTTCCGAGAATTTTCCGCTTGTTTACATTCGACAGTTTTTTTCTTCGTTCCTTTTGTTGGCGGGGGGTCCTTTGACCATCGCGTGTCTATACACGTTTTTACGTACTGTCTAATCGTGTTTTTTTTTGTTAATTTAGTTTCTTTTCTTTAATTGTTTTAATTCATATCAATTTCAACTATATTCAATTCGCCTATATTACATGCAAATTTATTTCAATTTGAAACATTCGTTTCAAGATAATATTACAGTTCAACGCACTGTGAAGTTCGTCGAAAATTAACTAAACATAATATATATGATTTTAGCAATTCCGAGAAAAATAGATAAATCATTGCTAATATTGACTTGAATAATACGATTTACGCATAAAGTAAATGCAATTGAACGAATACAACATAAACAGTTTTGTGTATTTCGTCGCGGACTCCGATGTTTCCAACCTCATCCATTATTAAAAAAAAAAGAAGAATTATAATTTCAATGTCATTTAAAGTTTTAAAAAATGTCCTTCCATGCTAATTAGTATATATTTTTGAATGCGTTCTAAACTATGTTAGTACAAATTTCATAATATCGTTTCCAACAATATAGTATATATATAATGTTTATATAAAATTTTTACTCCAATATTTTTAAGTCGTAACGCTCCAAAATATTGGAGTAACAATGATTTATATATATTTATATATATTGTATATATATATAACAATATAACAATGTGTAAATATATATAAATTGTGAATATATAAAAATATTTTGGAGCGTTTCGACTTAAAATTATTGGAGTAAAAATTTTGGAGTAAGAAATCGGTATATAGGGTAAACCAGACAGTAGTCGGCCACCCGACAGTAGTCGGCCACTTCGCAAATTGTAGTGTTTAATGTTAAAATTTATAGGTAAAATTTTTT
>JAPYZR010000934.1:0-25457 GCA_030522945.1 Trichopria nigra
TACACTATATTTTCGCACTATAATTTTCGAACTATAATTGTCGCGCACAGCAGAGCAAAATAGTGCTGCCATTCGCGGCGAGAGCTAGTTCGGGACTGATGAAACTTATGAACGTATTGATATGTGTTGCGACGTATTAAATGTAATTGAAGACCAGTAATCAGTGTACATAACCTTATTCATAACGTATATAAAAATATTACAATAATATTGTAGATAATTATGTAGGCAGTAAATGGTCGTCCCAGATGTGCTTATAAAGGTTGAACAGAAACTGGATACAAATTGTTCAAGATTTATCTAAAAATGGTATCTAACTAATATCAAGGAAAATGTTACATTTCCAATAAGTAACTGGCCAGTTTATAAGCCAAAAACTTTCGAATAATTATAGTTATATATGTATGTATATTGATCACGTGAGACATCACGTGGTCACATGAATCGCATAAAATTAACCGTTCGTTTATAAAAGTAGTACCAAGGAAAGCATATATAAATTATAAATTTATAAATTTGTTTAAATGAACGAAAAATTTTAGCCCACAACGAGTTGTGATCTAGGCGCCTGATATATTACTCTTACGATCTTGTTATAAAATTATACTTTTAACAAGATTCGAAGCAAAAAAAAAAATGGTGTAACGTATATATATGAAATTCAATTACGCATGAAATACGCAACATACTAGAGGGAGCTCCGCGGCAAAATATACTAGCCTATTTGGGATTTTTTCACCCCGTGCCCCATTATGTCCCATTTATCTGGTTTTAATGCGTTGAAAAAAGAGAATTCCATCTTATACGAATCACGAGTAGGATCGTGAAGAATGCTCGTAAGAAGTCCCAGAGCGGAACCTCAAGCTTAAGAAGTAACCGCGGAAATTGAGACGTGTGTGTGTGTGTGTGTGTGCGTGTGCTGCCGTATATATAGGATCGAAGGAGGGGGGGGGGTGAAAGAGGAGTCGGAAACTTATAGAAATAAATTCAATTGCAAGAATAATTATCGCCGCTTATCCGCGATAAAGTAGGATATCCTGCAGCCGGTAATCGTGACAGGTACCAATTACTTTCATAAATGAGAAACATTCAATTCAATTTTCATAAATAAGAGCTATTCAAATGAGAAAGCAAGGATTCGAGGGATTGGAAAACTTCTGAGGGAATAAAAAGATAACGACGAAGGAGAAGCTTACAGGGTCTCATTGGAGAAAAGAAAAAAGAAATGAAGGAGGCGTTGGTCATTAATGAAAGAGCGAACGTATAGAAAGAAGGATATGCGAATGAGGAGGTCATGCCCAAGAATCTAATCTTATAATTTAAACTATATATATATATATATTAATTTTCAACTTATCACAGATAAAGATTCATTCGAACTTATCCAAATTCAATTCGAAAGGTTTCTTGGTCACGAAAACGAAAATTGTAGTTTTAGCACCAGAAGCCTGGCAATCGCGAGGACATGTCAATTTGTTTACCAGGGTTGATACATCCCTAATTTTTTTTCCGATCACATCATTTTTTTAATTTGAATGACATTTCAACATTGATATCTCATCAGAAATGATAGCCGAACAATGCCAAACAAAACTCTGTTTAGAACTTAATGATCAAAATTCTGATATACTGACATATGGTTCAATCGTCTTTCTGGCATATCACGTAATTGTCGTGCATCCAGTGCATTTTAAAGATCTTATATATAAATTAGCGAACCATATAAGGTTATTCATTACAAAATCTACAAAATGAAAGTAGTACGAGTAGGTACTATATATTATGAAATATATATATCAGAGTATTGTAAATTTTTTAACATGGATCCAGAATACTCCAGAACAAGCACTGAAACTCGTTATCGAAATGCCGCATGTGGAAATGAATCGTAAAGTAAATTATCAGAGAAACGTCAAAGAGCTCTACATGAAAGAGAATAGTGAATAATAAGTTTGAAAAGACAGAGATTAAGTCGGTAAGGAATAAGCGAAGAGAAAAAGAACGACTCGAAGAAAAATGACGGGATGACGATGAAGGAGGAGAAGAGGAGCAGAAATGCTCGGACGACGAGAAGTGAAAAGACGAATCAGAATGAGCGTCAAGTGGCGGGTAAAGGGGTGAAGGGTTGGGGCTGGGGCAGGGGTATGGCGTCGGCGAGTTTTGGTGGCGGGGTAGTGATCTAACCGATGCGACAGCGGGGAGTAAGCTGGATATATTGCCGCCTGAGAGCGCGCTGTTTTCAACCAATTATTTCTACTTGTGGTTGCATGACGGGTACGGGGTCGTATATATAGGCGGTTTGGGGGCGGCGGGGCCGCGAGTATGTACGAGAGAGAAAGAGAGAGAGAGGCGAGTTAATGCCATAAATACATCAGCGTTATGGATGCCAGCAATTATATGAGCTCCGACGAGGTGGAGCGCCTCGTCGGTATATATGATATGATCCCTCGACCGAATGCCTCACCTCGTCTAACCTTCTTCCTTCCTCCGACTCGAAGTCCGCGGCTCGACTGGTCCGGTTCTCACGTTAGATCTCGGTTACCCGCTGCCAATCGAATTATTTACATTTGTCGCACCGACACTTGCGTATACGGGTCGATGGTGATCGACTCGCATGTTCTGGATCCACGTTATTATTAAGGAAATTTCTTGGATAAATTGCTATACTTGCCGGATTATGTTTGAAATATTGAGCAATTTTAAGCTGTCATTTGAAATAATTGAAAGCTCGGTAACGCACATTCCGTATATACATTACGAATTGCGGTCTCTAAAAGCTAATGAGAACAAATGGCACTTTTCGGTCCTAGGACCTAATGTAGGACCACGCCATCACCTGTACTTTAGAAGTACCTCCGGTTCCTAACATCGCTGTTTACGGACTCAAAACAGCACCAGATAGCCAATATTGTGCAGACAGCTGCACGAAGTGACGCGGAATCATACAGAATTTACGTAGACACGCTGCAAACGTAAAATTGTTTGCATCATGTAAGGACGTGTATATCAGTTCATTGTGTAATCATTATATGAAACAAGTTGCAAAATGTGAAGTATATAGAGTCATCAGACCAAACATGTACAACTGCGTTTGGGCAATGCGGTAGTGTTTATATCTATTGGATCCTTGCTCTTTCCTTTGTTCCGGCCTTGTCTCCGCGAATGTGACCGTTGACCTATTTTATATAAAAAATAAGTAAATAAATACTATACAGAAAAAGTAATGAATATCCACAACCATACGTGCATCTGCATTTAAGGGATTTACTCCACTTTAAAAAATAATTTGTTGATGGTTAGTTGAAAAAAATGTTTTCGTAATCGATGACCGTGCAATGCTCGAGAGAAATGACTGTAATGGGATCTTTTCAATCCGTAAAAGATCCAGTAATTCTTGGTGCATTTTGCGAGATCGCGCAATTCACGTGTGCGCAGGCCATATTTCTAATGCGTCCGAGGAGACGATTGGTCGTAGCCACGGGGGTTCCCCGTGTTCTTAGACTTGCTTGCATTTCGTCATTTTCCATCTTTTTCTCGGTTTTTTTTGGACTTTTTCCGCATTCATACAAGTTGTCCCTCTCTTTCCTCTTACACTGTGTGATGCTTTATTTAAATTATTTCCAAGTGTAAGAATAAATTCATGAGCGTATTAATTCACGACGGCGTAAGGAATGTAATCCTTAAGTATATCCATAAGAATATTTTATTTTTTTGTATATTTTTGCATAGTTTTGTTATTTGTCTTTTCTATACTTAGTATTATTTACTGAATGAATAAAAAGTTTAGCTACTTTGAAAAACTCTCGTTTCACGGAAATTTTATTTCGTTTGAAAAAGTTTGTTTAAAAAATAATTTTATTTAGAAATTAAAATTTGTTACGGATGGCACTAACTGGTCATCCCCGAGGGTTTCATACTCCATAGGTCCTTCTTGTACCGCACTAAGGTACCTCACGACCACGCCAGGTTTACCTCCAAATATACTGGATAATGTTTCGTCAATTGTTTTCCAAACAGTCATTTTTAAAGAATTTTTCATACGTCAAATTTTCTTCATTTCAGTTCAATTCAATTTACGCAATTTCATTATTATGTAACCACCACTGTAGATGCAACCAATTGTTAAGGTCGGCAGTTTAAAAAACTCTTCGCGGAACATTTGTAAACGTCTCCTCGATTAAATGTCGCAAGAAACGAAAGAGCTGGCGCACGGAAAGGCCTCTCGCTCTAATTAGAGTTCACTATCGACTCGAATCGTTCGCGTTTCCACGGAATCGTGAATCTATACGGGAACATATATCCAGGAGCCACCTGCAAGTGTATACGTATATATGCGCGAGCGCGACTATGAAAAGCGTGTCTCCGTAGATAATGCTGATAATGAAAGACAGCGGTGCCGTCCTGATTTAATTGGGACCCCGGAGAATTAAACGAAGACCGGAGAAATCAGAGGAGAAAAAGGTAGAGAATGCGAAGCCGAAAGAAAGAGATAGAGTGGACCAAAAGAGAAATACGTAAAAAGGCAACAGGAAGAAAAAGAAATGCTGAAAAGAGATAAAGAGATTAGCCTATAATTACTAACATATTTCCGTGTTCACGTTTAAATTTATAAATAACAACAACAAATAAAATGGATACAAGGTAAGGAACGAATATGGATATAAAATCCTAGGAAAAATTGGGTTTGGATAGCTCGGTGTCATAAAAAAGCTACTTACAGGTACATGGCTCTGAATAATGGTTAATGAGGCAATAGCCCTGATCAATGAGTGTGCTGAAGCAGTGAGTCAATTACATTTTCAGCGAGAGACACTCTGAGTTTGCTAATCATTTGCTCACGTACGAGTAATGAAGCGACAAAAGGAGGGCAACGCGTGTATCATTCAGATCTGCCATTCCAAGAATAAAGACTAAAGAAACGTGTACCCAATAAACTGTCGCACACCAAACGCTCTAATTTGATACAGTCCAAGAAGAGCGGGAAGACAAAATTGTGTCACGCGACATTATACATGTTGTGGGAATTAGTCGTCGTATATAGATATCCAAGGAGCAACCTAAATCATTACGGATGATTGGATTTGTTCATCCTTTTGAGGCTAACAAGAATGAAAAAATGCACCATGTTATATGACTGATATTTCTATGCGTTCTTTTTTATTCACTGATAAGTAACTTAAACTTATTCAAAAAAAAAATATTATTCGTTTCTCACGAAAAATCGAATTCTTTTATGGTTATACAAATTATATAATAGTATAAAAAGTGGTACCTTTTAACAGAAAATAACATTCAAACGTTATCAAAAAAAGATAAAAAGAAATCGATTTACTAGTCGAAATGTCGTTTGAGACCAAAAATCGATGCCGGCGATGCATCAAGTCGAACCACGGTGCACCTTTCCCGCAACCGGTGTTTGCCAATCTCTCGGCGGCGAGGCGACCTGTAAATCCCGCGAATTGGCCATTGAGCCGGTAGACCCGGGCTATTATTGCCATCACCGGGGATACTAAATGACGTCGGTGGAGAGCGCTTAGTCGAGCTAAGGACGGCATAAAGTTGCGTGTACGAAAATGAATGTTTGCCGGAATTTATTATTGCCCGGTCCGCGTCGTAATTCAAAGTCTGGCTGGCGTTATCTTCATCAGCGAGAGGTACCGGCCATAAGAGCGAGAGCGCCGCGTGAGCCCTTCGCCGTCCTTCCTACATATACCTTCATATTAGGAGGCGCGTATCCACGATGCGCATCCCAGGGATCCGCGTGTATCTGGGACTTGTAGACGCCTCCCCTGCTGCCCCACCTCCTTGTTGCCATCACTGCCGATGCGCCTCAGGAGCGGGTAATTCAATTACCGGACGCTTTCGACTTTGTATGCATTTTGTAGGCATCGATTATCGCACAGTGGCGCGGCGTCAAAATATCCCGTGCGACCATGAAATATCGTCGAGCGATAACGAAAATTAAGCGTGCTTACAATCCTTCTGGTGTTTGTGCAAAGCTTTTTGGTAGAGAAACAATAGCCGTTAGAGTAGAACCTCCCAAATTTAAACTAACTCAATGATGTATAGGGCTTCTCATATTTACACAGTCGTTACCCCCTCTAACAAAAATTGGTGTGTGACAAGAAACTGAGGGCTAGTGGTTTCTCGTCATACGGGTTGAAAGCAATCGTGGAGAAGAGTCTTAATTTGAGATTACAAGTTGAAGAAAGTGAAATCATTCTGGTCTAAACTTATAAGGTTCTACTGCATTCTTATTATTGTTGGTATCATAACCGTATATAATCTCATTTCATTCAGATACATTTTCATATTGACCTGTCCCCGCAATTTGGAATTCCGCTCCATTACGAAAGGAAACGTAGCTTGACCTCTGACCATGATTTGAATAAAGGTAAGTGCGTTTGCCGGTATATATACAAGTAAACGTGAAATTGTCGAAACTGATGGTCGATCATTTCCATTTCGGTCCATGTAAACTTTTTATGTTCAGACATTACTAAAGTCGCTGCAGCTTCGACAGGAGCGGTATCCGATTTCCTCGTATCTGGTTCACGCGGGGAGGAATATCTCCTGTCCTGCCATTGCCGGTCGCCTGATTTATGTCGATCCGTGGAATTTTTAGAACGTCTTTCAAAGATTCATCCTATATACCTGCTCGGCTAAATATAATCGAGTTGGATTTTACACGTATAAATAAATATTCCGTAGCAGAGGGCTCTTGCGTGCCTGCCATCGGGGCCCGATCTTCTGCCGCGGTGCGGATCGAGCCTGAAAGATGGCTCCTGGTTTATGAAGATGACAGAAGGAAACTTAGATATGGTAATGGACGTAATCTATGGTGACGGTCGCTCGTGAAGTCGAGTATCCTTTCGAGGCAGAGAGAAGAGAGAGAGAGAGAGAGAGAGAGAGAGAGAGAGAGAGATAGAGAGAATCATGGCGCTGGTGATATATTTGTCGGTTTCTGCGCTCTGGCACACACGAGAATGAATTGACGAGAATTTCTTTTCGCATTCGACGAGGGATTATGCTAAATGAAATTAAGTTCCGTTGAAGCGCTGCTTTTTGTTTGTTTATTTTCCAGCCGAGACTTGCCTCGTAAATTTCTAATGCCTAAATAAATAATTGCCCACGAGTACATGCGCGAGTATCGAACCGTTGTATCGGATGATTCATACGATTCGAATTCTTTTTTTTTTATGATATACGAGCAAATTTAACACGGCGCATACTTATTTACAGGCGTACGATGAATAATAGAAAGTGCAGGAAACTCGAGGAAAAAGTGTACAGCCAAATTTCGTGATGCTAATTCAAAACACTGATCGGTATTCTCTAACCTAAAAATTATGTTTAAAGTGATATTGATGGATTTTATAAATATTATCTGAGGTATTTGAAGTATTCTTAACATTATATCATTACAATTTGTCATTTATTTTGATGCATTTTTTAAACTGTTTCTCGGATTTACCCACTGATGTAGAGAGTTCGCACCGGCATGACGAGCCTCGAGACTGGGTTAAAAGGTGGAAGCACTATTCGCGTAAGGTTCTCTCTGCTTTGGTTCTAAATCGAACTTTTTTCGTTCTTAGATTCTGTGAAGAAGCTAAATTAAGGTACTAGTACACTTGGGATCGTTACATAATAATTGAATCGTTTCATCTCTTTTTTATTTTTATCAGCAAATACAAAATGCATTACCCTTCAGAAATAATGTACTTACTGATCCGAATTTTTTAAAATTGTTTTTTCGTGTAATTTATATTGTAGGATGTTTAGTGACATTTGAATATTGAGACATATCGGAAATACAGATGTACCGATATATCGTCATTGTGAAGTACCGATATGTTGGTTATTTACCGGTATACCGGTTATTCGCATAAACGGGTATTTTGTTATCATCGTATCTTGATATCGAAAAGACTATAGTACAGATCTAGCTCTAGTACTGACCGCACTAAATGAATTCTACTAATAAATATCTACCGAATATTTTAGTCATTTGACTGAAAAATCAGTATACAACTCCGGGTTACAACACAATTGACAACGAATGAAAATCAAAGTTTTGTTCGGTAATATTTTTGTGTACTGGAAATTTAGGTTAAGAAGCTTGAACCAGTAACTCATGTCGATAATACTTAACGAATTCCATAATTGGACAAGAGCAATTGAATATTTAGTTCTATTTACATTACATCTATTAGACCAACATAAGATTTAGTAAGTATTTTACCATAAGTTCTTAATATTAAACGAATATTTTCAAAAATTGTAAAACAGATGTACTTAATTGAGAGAACCAACTACTCTTTTCATTGCAGTTTTCAAAGCAGTCGCCCACAAATTTGAACACAGGGAAATGTACGATTATATCCATGCAAGCTATCATTAGCTGATTAAAAGTACATGAGAATAGTAGTGATAAAACAGAAATGATATGAAGTTACGAGGTGCCGGCTTAGAATATCCCATTTCTAAAAAAACACAACTACAAGCCTCACTTTTGAATTAAAATATATAGTTTGCATATTCCTTTAAGTCTATCTGCGACAACCGTACGTAAGTGGTGGTGATATTTGTACCGATCGGTGATCTGTAACAATATCTAACGGGGGATATTTCAAAGTATTCCTCAGCTATATCTCTGGTTAACAATGTTTAGATAAATCCATTGATTGTCCTGTCAGTGCAACATTCGATGCGCTGTGCAGCTACTGCCCATGGTTAGAGAACGACCCCTGAAGTGAAGAATATAGTTAAGAACTAGCATCGATGGAAGTGAAAGGAAGAAACAGCAAGGTAGGAAGGAATCGGAGGTGGAGGCGAAAGAACAATGGGTTCCCGTGTTCCATATGGAAAACCGCGTGTGGAGCGATAAAGGTGCGGATGGTACGTATCAAAAAGAGAATCCGGGGCAAAGGCAAGGCACGATGCGGAGGACAGCAGGTGCTTTGTCACCGCGAGAACGCATCCATAGGCTAGTCCTCCTCGTTTCGACGACCAGTTTCCCTCTTTTTGTATTCTCCCACCTCGGTGTCCTTCGACTCCTCCCGTATACATATCCTCCTCGTTCCGCGTCTTTCTGACCTCGCGTCGATGTCGTCACTAAAATACGGTTCGACTTTTTGTGCACTTAATAATAAGCCATGGCGCAAACTCTTCGACGCGACGTCCGGCGACTCGCGCGTCCTGGCAGCAGCGAGATCCTGTAGAGGGTGGAGAGAATCTTTGCGAAGACAAGAGAACGTTTTTGTTTTGCGGTGACATTTATTTGGGCTGCGGATTCACTTTGCGTAAGTCTTGGTCCTCTTGCCGATGCACGTACATGTCCCCGTGTGTACGAGTATGCGGACACCACGTATACATAAATCCTGGCGTGCGGGGCACAACGAGACTGCCCGGTGGCTACCTCTTTCTCTCCGCCACCATGCGTCCACCTCCTTCTGATCTCCACTCTTCTCATCTTCCTCCCTTTTTCATCTCTCGGCCTTTCCCTCCCGCCACCCCTCGGACTGGTTCGTTGTAACTCAGGCGCGCACTACTCGGTGCATCCTGCTCTGCATATAATGCACTGTATGCCACTGCTTACCCCACCCACTGCTCGACGGCTCTTACGCGCAATACAACGCGCTTATTCTACGATGTCGAGAATATCAGTGACCTGCGAACCAATGGATTCTTCACTCGTTTCATAATAAAAGCTAAATATGCAGCAATAAATTTCTCTATACCGTATGATTCTTGCACTAGTCCGGGGAAATCCAAAGAGTATCATTTACGGGTTGAATTAATTCTTGGTTCATGATTCTAACAAGTGCTGTTGTTGAACCAAAGTTGTGGATAAAAATACTTTTGTATTTAGCAGTAGAAAGGAAGACATCATGTTCAACGAGAAATATCGATATATCAATAATAACGTGGCACGAAGTCCAGCAATTCTGGAAGCTAATCCGCATTGCCAGACACGTGTATACATTGATTAACACAATATAATTATGTTCGATCCACACCATCCTTTACTTTCTTCTTCATTGCTTGATCGAGCCCATCGAGCCTACCTTTTCATCGATTCCGATTACACAGGAGATTTCAGGAGTTAAAACATATATTCTCTCCCGGTCCGTCCATGAGAGAAAAATGCCACGGAGAAGGGAAAATTGAATAGAGAAGGAAGGATGCAAGGCTGAGAAGAGTCGTGACCTTGGCTGAGATTAACGCCCGTGTTACACCGTCTCGGTACACTCGTTGAGCAGCCTGGTAGCTGCAGGTTCAAGGTCGCGAACGTCGTCGAAGGAATCTGCAGAGCTAAGTTGGTTTCTCGCTTCGTTTCGCCGACTGTCTCCTTCTCTTTATCTCCTCTTTCGCTTCTTTTAATTAAAGAAACATATCCAGCGTCGACTTTTTCGAGAATTTCTCCATCGCGTAATGGGCGATTCGTTTCCGTTTTATCTATTTCAAGATATTCGATACCCCGATCGGCGATACGGGCGATTTTCAAGGGAAAAGTTACGAGTAACCGCGTTTAATTACGATCAAGAGACGCATGCTTGTGTTCCGTTTTCGATATTTTTTAACCGCCTATTACAGCGCGAACGCGCGAGTTTAGATCACACCTGTTACACCTGACAATCCTGACATTACGAACGGAAAAACGACTTAGTTAGGATAACAACAAAAATTGAAGGCCCCAATCAACCGCCTTAGTACTCTGAAATCCTGATGTGAAGAGGAGAAAGCAGTTGCTATTTTCACTTAGTTGGTTTAGGATAATTAAGTCAATAAAATTATTTTTCGGGTTTACTACTTTTAGTTGATAAAAGTAACTACTTCATTATTTAAGGGTATACTTCCGTAGATTTTGTAAAATATTTCTGAAGTTAGGGAAAGTGGAACTAGGTGCATTTTGGTGTTGTTCTTTGACGGCACGTATCGCTAACTATGATAGAGATTTTTTTTAGTATGTAGCACTGATGTCAATTTAGCGCGATTTTTTATGATAATGGTGGAAGGTTTTTCCCAATTTTAATACACAGTAAGCTTCTTTAATATAAATACTGAAAAACAATAAAATTTTGATGAAGATTTTTTGAAAATTCGGGAAAGTCGGAGAACACGATTATTCAATGAGGATGGCGCAATGATCACTGTTAGTATACAGACAAAAACGCTAATTGCGTTTAATTATTCCCCAAGTCGCAGTAATTTTACGCGAAATTTTAAAACGCACATTGAGAAGTGACAAAGCTGAGCGAGACAAAACTATAAACAAATAGTTTGTTTACATTGCAACGGGCAATGCCGCGAGAATTCGATATTCTCATTTTCGTGTAAACGTACTTATGTGAATATTTTATAGGACAATAATAATTATTATATATAATATTTTTTGGTTTTTGCACATGTATAAATATAAAATATGGTAACTTGGATAGCATGGTATGATAGGGTTCTTATTATATACCAGAATGAAAATGGTGACTTTAGGACAACATATATAATTGATTCGCCCACCTTATTGTATTAGTTACATGATCTCATTGTTCAAACTTTTTAAAAATAGATATGGGAGGAATGGGATTCTGCGCTGAATATCAAATGAAAATCCTGATTACTACGAGAGAGAGAGAGAGAGAGAGGAAACGAGAGACAACAATTTAAAGTGAGACCCCGATCAAAGGAAATTTCAAAAGTGAAAATCGAATTTCGATTTTTTGGACTTTCGTAGAGAATGTCGAGTATATGGCAAAAGACCAACCTCGAGTCGAATCCAATATTTTCTTCTTTTCAGGGTGATTAAAATAATGCTTCGTCCAGTATCACGATAGGATTTCATGCAATAAGTGTCGCTCCGTTATTGTCTGAGCGTGATGATCGGATGTTGAGTGCGAGAAAAATCGTACTCCAAGAGAGTACGAATTGGCGACAATGACGAACCTTTATTTCAGATATATTTATGCTGAACCCAATGATGAGATCTTGATTGTTTTGAATTTGTTCCCAAGATTTGCGTATAAAAGAGGTTCACCATGGACACATTAGCCTAACTGGAGTTGATGCTGAACTGCCTTTGGTTCACGAACGCCTTTTCCTATCTTCGGTTCTCATTGTACTTTTAACTCACTCTCTCTCTCTCTCTCTTGATTATTCTACTTGTATACTACACAAATAAATATAATACATATAGGTATATATGAATCGCTACAAGATTTTTGGTCACTCATTACAATCACGACTCTTAATGATGGACCTCCAGTTTCTAGTCTTCCAGATTCCGTTATAAACATTCATATACATAAAAAATTATTTTACCTGTAGCAAAAGCATAAGTACTGTATCATCTGAACCAATCAAGAGATGTTCAACAGGAAAACGGTGCTGATTATGATATTTCTGGCTACTTTAAATCCAACTGCGTTCAAAATCAGATACTAATGCTAATTACTTATACAGTATGCTCTTAAAAACACAGAATGTGAATTTTGTATAATTGCTACGCGACTTTAAAAAAAAAAACACTTGATCACGACGACCTCCCCATCCGGCAGACTTGGGGACGTGTTCGTAGTCTCATAAATTTTTCTACGTCGCTGCCAGCTCGCGGATGCTTTTCGACGATATCGAAAGTTTATCCTCTCGGCGACGCATAATGGCCCATTACCCCTTTCGCATTATAACGAGCGCGAGCCTGGATGTTAATAGGGATAGTCTGGTTTTTGCTCCGCTCGCCGTATTACGCTTACGAGAGCCGAGCAGTCTCCCTTATAAGGGCCGTACTCGCGGTATCTCGGATAGGATAATAGGACGAGCATGTTCTTTCCGCAGCGCGGACTGGCGATCGCTCGCGTATATCATAATTATGCGACTCCTTTATCCATGTAGCTCCAATTGATGGTTGTAAACTCGCCGAAGAACAATTGGTTCTGCGAATGTTGCAATAATCGACACTGGACGAGTTTGTCCCGCAACTCGTTCTGCTCGACATCTGGATGAACTGACGTCATTTTGTGAACACCTCTTAAAAACTGACTTTCCCGTCGATCGTATGTCCTGCGAAAACGCCAAAGTCAGGGCAAAACAAGAAAAAGTCCGGTTCAAAAAGTCAGGCAATACCTCTTGTCGAGGACTGGACGGCCGCCGCGCCGTTCGATTTCCAGGAAAGCTCCTCACCGCGTGGATCAAGCAGCTTCGCCGCGTGCGGGGGAGGACGCCGGCGTCCTTCCCCGGGTGGAGTCCCGTGGAAGTCGGGAATCAGATTCCGAAGATCGCTGCAACGTGGAACGAACAAACGTGTATATACGGGAGGCGGCAGCTCGAGGCAATCCACGAAGCAGCGCACCTTCGGTTCGTCCCCTTTCGATAATGTATGCGTCGTGGATTCGGAGAGAGACGATTCGCAGTGCGATACCAAAAGCCGGGAGACTGACTTTTGCGCCCGAAGTAAGGTTTAGCTCCCGCGGCTCCTGCGACATACGGCAGCGAACGCGGATTTCTACGTAAACTCGAACGGCAGATACGATCTCGTTCTCGGGCCCGCCGTTCGATCGCTGCCGCTTCGTGAACTTCGCTCGACCGACCACCTATATACTTCGCCAATTCGGTATAACACGTCGGCTTTTACTTGCCTCTCGAAGAGAGCTCTGGATGTTCGGAACCCGGCGAACTTAACCGGCGAGATCGCGGCGATTACAGGGAATTTCGAGGATATCGGCGAACGCGCCACTTGACGCAGTTGTCAGCTTTCGAGCGATCTGTTAATTGTCTTGGGACCAGGGTATAATTAACGTGATTTGTAGGCGTGCCGTTCTGCCTTTGAAACGATTGTTGCTCCACTTTGTCGTTTTTTAAGGACGTTCGCGGTTTTCTTTTACTTGTTTTTTTGTTTTTTTGTTTTTTGTTTTAATAAAGCCATTTACGTGTTCCGTGCGATGCACATTGCGAGTTTGCAATGATGTCTACTTTGAATTAAGTAGAATTCATCACAAGCATTTCATATAAATGTTTATCAGCTTTTGATCTTATATTTATTACATTCTTGGTTGTTCGTTATTTATTTAAGGCATTCAACTCATTCTCCCCCCCCCCCCCCAAACTATTCGTCAATTTCCCCAGGATGTCCGACAGTAGCTGGTCACGTCTCTAATTTTCCTTATCCAAGACTATTTTTGTGCCATCATGCACTGATATAATTCAGATGATTATCCAAAGATCAGTTAACACCTACTCGAGGTTCATCAGCGGATTCAAACATATCCCCCGTACATTGAGGATCCTACAGATGGCTAAAACTCCACCAGTGGAGATTATTTGTGGAAACATGTCTAGTGTTTCCAATCACACCCAAAGACCCGGTTACCTTGGCTCTGAATCGCTTTTATAGTGGACAAGTTGACCATCCGACGGACGTCCTCGCTAGTGACAGCTGGACGTACATTATACTTGGTCTGAATATACATTGGATTGGACGTCGATTGCACGCACTTCTTCTAGTTCGGTTTTGAAATACAAGAAAAAAATCTTTGTTGAAAAGTTTTGTGTATTGGGATATTGTTTTGGTATGATCTTATTGGATTTCAAAATCTTCAAAGGAGGTTATTAAGGCACTGAAAAAGACACGTGGGTCTTTAAGAAATGTTGGATATCCTTTTATTAAATGAAAGTGGAAGGATGAATGCTGAACTCTGACTTTCTCTATCCCCTCTACTTCCATTCATTGACTACATTCAAACAAAGAAAAACGGTAATGGTGTAAAGGGTAACGGAAAATTTGATGAAATATTATGAAAAAGAAAAAAATGTTCGTAAAGGAGCGAATCAAAGTATAAGAAACTATCGAAGAAACGGAAAATATGCAGAATGCATGCAAAGAAAATGAAAAAAACATAGAAAGATAGTGATCATTTCTGTCTTTGCATTCGTACTTCCTTTCGCATTTTTGTGAACGACGGCCATAAAACTACTTCGAACTCAATATATATAAGCGTCGTTTTTTACGCGATGGCAGTGCAGCGTTTGCTATAAATAAAGCAGAGTATTCGAAGAACAACGCGGAATTAGCATACTTAAAAGACCATAGACGAATTCCCCAAAACAGACGCTTCGATCCTCATCGCGGCAATAACTTATGCAAAAATGGCATCGGTTACAGGGCCAGTCGGAGGCGCACGCAGACTGCACGCAAAAGGGAACTTAAACATGCCGGCTAAAACCAACATAAAGTCTCGTGGTGGCAGCGCATGCGCGTCTCTTACATGCGAAACACGTGACATTTATGGGCCCGTATGGCGGTCGGTTGAACCGAGCTGATCGGTTCATAAAGCATCCGGCCGCGATTCTCTGTAACTACAAATCAACTCAATTGGATCGCGCTCGGGTCCGGAGTGTTTCAGCGGTTTGCGGTGCCACGATGTATGTAGGTATTCGATCCTTTGTAAACAACGCTATGTGTGGGCGTCGCACTTTCAAGGCGTACGAGACGCTCGCAGATATGACGATCGTCTTTGAACTCGAAAATTGGAGTTGCGAAATGTTCCGTTTTTAAACTAGAAATAGCTAAAAGACGCAAAAATCGCACAAGGGTTTATAGATAAAAATTTGAACTGGTCAAAAGGCAAATGAAAGATAAGTCAGGTGCCTGAACAAGATTGAACACAGCCTGGCAAATAATACGAGCCAGGCCCTAAGCAAACCCTGCTTAAAGTGTCATAAGCAAACCTGATCAAAGCATTTTCAGAAGAATCATTAACAATGTATGAGGGAAGGAGCATGTGTCTAGTCTGGACCTGATTAGGGTACGTCTCAGGACCTAATTTTTTGGCAGGTTACCAATATATATTCAGGATCTTATTCCAACCTGAAAAAATGTCTGATTAGGTTATGGTTTGCAAGATTAGAGAAGCGTACATGTACTTATATACATTTTTATGTATCTAATTGAACCTTTCGGTATTTGGAACCTGTCGGAACTGTATCGGAATCCTAAGAATCATAAAGTAATTAAATAAATTGCAAAATCGGTATTGAGTAAATGGATCGATGACAATGTAAAAACTGTCCAAGACAAAGGAACTTTCTATCGTAGCAACAAATTTCGCGATAACTACCTTTTGTAAATTCGCAACAAAAAGTCCTTCTTTAGAAGAGGAGGAACCGGCGTGATACACGCAACGATGCCCTTAAATCACTTTGGGACGGAATCCACCCGCTCCTTCTCTCTCTCTCCGATCGTCGCATCAACGGCTTGTCTTCTCTCTCGCTCTTCCTGAGGACTCTTGAACAGTCCCGATGAAAAAAAGGATAGATTTATATTTAAGGTCGGTTCGAATCCGCGCTCGGCATTTCGGGGATTCCAATCGTCGATCGGCCGTATTGGATTCGGTGCCCTTTTTTTCGGACACTATCCCCTGTATTCGCGCCTCCGCCTATAATTATCCCCGTGCTGGATTGTTACCGCGAGCGGGTACTTGGATTTCTCAAGTTCCACGATCAGAAGGAACCGATCCGTCTTTTGCACACGTCGCTTTTTTTCAGGGGGGGGGGGGGGGGGTAGAAATTCGGGGCGATTTATCTGGGCCATTAATGCCGTTTCGAGTGAGTCGTTACGCGCGTCAGATTTTTTGCGCGGTTGCATCAAGAAAGGGATTGTCTAAGAGAGGGCCGTTGTCGTTATTTCAGGCAGTGCTTGAGTGATTTTGCGTCAACCAATTGGATTTTTGCGTTTGACGATTTTACACTCTTCAACACATGATTTAACCCAGTTCAACGCTGCTTCGTGAAATTAAATTCCATGAAAAAAATTCTGCAATAATTAGTTTTTTTATTGGCCACGAATCACTCTTTCCAATGCTCGAAGTGATAGTTTTTTTAATTTTCCAGAGTAAAAAAGTTACACGTGATTTTAAAAAGTCTCTTTTTCTTTTATTTTCAATTCATTGCATTTTATTTAATTATTTTGGTATTGGGATACCTCTGAAAGTCATAAATATCGTGTCAAAAATGAGTATACTATCCGGTAGGGGTATTACAAAATAAAAAAAGAAAATAAATAAATAAATGTTAAATTTATTGCGAAACTTGGAAGAAAAAATCTGTCTACGAAGAAATGAACGAGAAACTAAAAAAATGTCGAATATTTGTCCGATTACCCTTCAGAAATCTTCCGCTGGAAGAAGGATCTTTTACGTATATGACGCGTCTGCGGAGAATCTTGAATGCCTTCGCGACTGCTCTGTGTTCTTTATCGCCACCTCGGAATGCTTGATAACGTTTGATTTGTTTCAATCGTAAATATCAGGACAGACGCAATATACGCGGCGAAACGCATAAGAGCACATACGAAAGGAAAAGACGATGATGCGTGAAAGAAGGACGGAAAGTCTGAAATGACCAAGGCGTGTACGCGAAGGCATGCGTATGGCGCCGTACATCCTGTTTTTCATGGACTTTCAAAATGTCCAGGGTCTTAATGGTGAAATACTTTCTTGCAAACGTATATATTAATTAATGTTAGCTAACATTTGAACCTTTAACGTAAAATGAGCGAATAAACAAAATTATTCTAGTAATTCTTAGCCATAACGTATATATATATATAGTCGACGAATAACTTTCCTGACGATTGAAATTCTTGTGCCTTTTCTAAAAGCAGAATTATTCTTTTGAATTTGTTTTTTAATTCAACATTACAAATAGTTATTAATACTCAATAATTTGATGCATTCTTTTTCGATATTTTTTATCATCCTCAGGGGCAATAAAAATTACATTTTTTCATAAAAATTGAAACATTTTAAATATATTCGCCCGCCATCTTCTATTTTGTCAAATTTAAAAACAACGTTTTGAAAATGTTGACATACATTTTGAAGTTTCTGATCCGCGGTCGCAAAACCATTGATTAAAAAAACCTGTGTAGGTGAAAAAACTCGATCTTTTGTTAAATAATCAAATGTATCTGCTTCATTTTACGTTAGAAATGATATACCCAGATTATTTCAACTTTGATAACCCGTATCAGAAATGACATTTCTTAAAACTTTAGGATAAATCCGACGCTTGGGAAGGTATGTGAAAAATAGAGAACATAAATATTCAAAACATTTTTTGTTTCTTCTTCGACGTCGCATCAACGGCGGTCATTATCAACGTAGTACTTTTAATACTCTTCTGGTTTACATTGCATTTGAAATGTTCGACGATATATTTGGTCAGGTTTCATTAACGTTGATGATTTGATGCATCATCCGTTGCTACTCGCTACTATTATCCTTTTTGTCAATAAATTTGCACACATTGCAAAAAATGCAGTTCGTCGCAGAGTCCCCTGTAGGATTCCCAAATAAATCCATCACCAGCCATTTGACCAAATTCGCAACTAACACCAAACATTCAATCCAAATATTCCTTCGACATCAACTTCTCGTCAAAGCGTGACGAATAAATTCTCCAGAGTCACGAACACTTTACCAAAAAAATATCATGCCCCACGCTTTGTCGTGCGGAAGAAAAGTTTTCGCGCGGTAACGCACAAGTCGCTCGATTTATAAAATTCCGAGAAAAAAGACAAGATTAAAACGCGTCAGGACGAAAAATAAAGGAACGGGTCGAAGAGATCCGCGAGTACTACATAAATTCGCTTACACTAGCGCAGCGCAGATAAGACGGCGAAGATTGTGGGGGGGTGGGGGGGGGGGGGATTCGGAGGACAAACGATTGGGGGCGGGGGAGGGGAAACCCACACATATTCGTAAGTTCGGGCATGCACGTGTTCTTTAATTCGACGGGGATAACGCGTATCCGCGGCGACAGGCGACTCACACACTTGGCGTCATCAAGCTCGCGCAAATAATGCCCGTGCACGTTCGCGATCGGCAGCGTGCGCGAATTTGCATATTCGCGAGCTGGTGAAGTATACGCGCCGACAAGACGGCAGTCGTCGAATGTTTAATTCGAGATACGATTGCGGTCAGGATATACGAGCTGCGCAATGGCCGCTCTGGAAGGAGCGGACATTCCCGAGTGTATACTGATTTGACGATTTGAAGTAGCATTTTTCGTATCTAGGGTGCAAAATGTCATTTTGGGCCCTGAATATTGTAAATAACGAGCGATAACGTTGACGCTAATTTAAGAAACTAAATGACATTTGTTCTATAATGTTCAAGTCCATATTCATGTCCAAGTCTATATGTATACTGACTCCAAGATCCATGAGTGGGTTGGGGTGAGGCGGGGGACGTAGAATAGGACAAGTCTGCCATCTTAATTGGTTCGACGATTATAGAATTGGACGGGGAATACTGAATAGTAAAATATAGTTTCGCAAAGAAACGCCATTACTGAAAGTACCCCTAACAGCATTGGGTGGGGATCACATACATACAGGGACTAGACATACATCTTTCATCTAGGTTATCATTTCATTGTAAAACGTTACCACATTATCTGGACGAATAATGGTCATCCTCTGTATCAGTAGCTTTATATTCTTGGACTTGAAGGTACACTTGACTTTTGACAAATGGATGACGTATACTTGAATCAACTATATGTACATGTTTCAGATGGTCATGGTAGATTGCTTCTAGTAGACATGTCCTACTCAATGGCTCATCCATGCAGACTTTCGGTCATCGACACGTACTGTACAAGAATAAACAAAAACTGTATAATGCAAACGTCAGCCGCAAATTGGCACCATTCGCTATCGGACCAAAAGGAAGTGGAAAAAAGTCACCAGACAAATTCTCCGACATTGGTTCGATTGACAAACTTAATGCAGTGCAGTAACTCATTCGATTGCCGTGATTTTAACGAAGGGCACCACGCGTGTTGGCGCTCGCGCGTGAATTCGGTGTCACGCCGCGAAGAGTCAGCGGGTGACTGTGCTCACACATACATACATGTGCAGCTTCGATATATCGCAAAATCGCGCTGGAGCATCCTCGATGCCACCGTCTTAATTATAGCCTTCGAGATTATTTACTTAGCAGTGATGCATGCCCTTGTACGCAAAACACGACCCTTGAACTCGCACGCAATGTCCAAAGATTTCTCCTTTCGTTGGGAAATGAATATCACATCAGTGAACAACATTTGAATTTACTGCTACGATGCGCGACCAGGATTATTTATGTACGAGTACATGAGCTGTATGATACGATTCGGGGCCGCAGTAGTGACTGAATATTAATTTTTTTTTTTGTTAAATTTATGGTATCGATTTAAATGCATTTTTGCAGTTGGTATACTTTTAACGATATGCTTCATCTTGATTTTCATTATTTTGTATACAACTGGAAAATCTGACGTTTTCGTTCACTTTTTGCAACAATACGTTTTTTCTTTATCTGTACCTTTATCTTCGTAGATTGATTTTCATCATGCAAAATTATTACTTAAAGTCAAAAGTGCTCTTCAGTCAGCCTACAAGAGTTCATAAGTCTGCAAGAATGCGAGAGTTGAAGCAAACGAGATTTCCAGAAGGGTCCAATGAGGCTATGGCAATTGATGACCACTACCTTTAATGCCGTTTGTATGTAGCGGAGCGCGTAAGCGCCGCACCTTACAGTAATTAGCTCAACAAACGCGCTACCCAGCCCATTAATTCCAACCCCGGACGCACTTCTTTCTCTTTTCCTGACTGTCCTCTTTCTTTATTTTCATTCGTGTCTCTTTCGGTTTTCTTCCGAAACTACTCTTATCTCCGCGGCTTTCAGTGTTATCTCAGATTCGCCGTTGATTTTTTATAGCATTTTAGGTTTATTTACCTTTACGTCCGGTCAGATTTGAGAAACTCTTTTAGAGACACTTTTTATCGATGACTGGTAGTTTAGCATTAGATTTGGATGACAATACTCACGTACACCGATAACTACATGGCGCGTTACACATGCATACATTTTTTTTTGTACGCTTTTAGACTTGTATGATATGTTGTTCTGTGTTTATTTGTACAATTTCATGTTAAGTTGTATTACAACATGTCAGTCAATCAATCAATCAATCAAAATCGAATGAACAGAAATACAATAATATCGAAGCAATCGTTACATATATAGTTTGCAAATTACTTATAAAACTAATTGAAATTTTACCATTAGTTGCCTGACTTCGTAGACTTATTGTTCAAAGTCAAAAGTTTTCGTTGAATAAAAAGGCATACGCGTTACAATTTTCATAAATAATATTTATTTCGTAATTTTTGACAAACTTTCAACGACTGTTAACGTCCATTTGGAGATTCGTGATTTTTGGGTCTTGCAACTTTCGTCAGGATTTTACTTCTTGCGTCGGGATTTTCTTCATGGCCTTCCTCTTGTTCTTTGTTTCGAGCTTAATGCAAGCAACTCCGCTTCAGAAAGCACCTCAGCATCTTTGTGTACCGGTCGTCGGGGACTTTTGTAATTTACATCGGTATCACCTGACAGTGGTATTACTTCTACACTATACGGGTTAATCGGCCGACGGGGAGGTTTGTAGTTTACTTCAGTATCGCCTTCCAGTGATATCACTTTTACACCTGCCGGTTGTCTAGTAGTGGGCTTATTAATAACATTGTATTTGAGCGCTCTCCCATCAGCTTGCCCTCTGTTCGTTGTGGCAGATTCCGCGAGAACGAACATAGAACAGGAAACCACCAAGAGTATCGTGAAGACTTTCGACTGCATCTGTAAAAGTAATTTTTTGAAATCAAATTATTCACAATTACTTTCTTTATTAAAATTTTTTTTTAATATGAATTTATTTAAAATGTCGTTTATTAAAAATTTATTTAAAGTCAAATAGAATCTTTACAATAAATCTTACTTCTTATAATATGCCTTTATCAAATCTGTCATTTACTCTCTTTTATTTTTATGAAATTTAACGGCGATAAAACAATCGATTACCTTCGTTGCGATATTCGAGTCTGCAAAGCCCTGATCATGTGTCTAATCAGATTCTTATCAAGAAATCGAATTAGGGTCTTTACATGAAATTAAAATAGCCTGCGTTAAACAATCATTAGCAAGAAAAACATAGACATATTTCTTTACTTACTTAAAAAGATATGGTCTACGATTTGGCCGTATTATGTTCTAGACATATTTGATAAGACATGTCTCATTTGAGGTAGGTCAATTTCTCGTTAGGACATTCCATTATTACCCAATTGTTGTTATTTTTGTATTTATTGTTGTTATTTATTGACATCACGCTTTAGAAATATAATCAGTTATTTGTTGTTGACCATTATTTAAATATGAAATTTGGTTGTCGAATTATTTATCGTTTTCATATTAGTTAACGTACTTTAATACCCCACGTATTGCGACCAGGTGCATTATATTCTGGAAATTCTATAACGAGGAACGTCACGAATCTTGTCGTAATGATTGTTTACATTATACTATCTTTAAATTACACACATAACCTTATCAGAAGAAAAATATAAAAATCTTTTTTTATGCTTGTTTAAAAATGGAAATGCTTTAAAAATGGTAAAGTGTTTGTAATAAATCATAATCGTAAGTTAATTGAATGTTACTATAACGTCTTTCTTTTTCAACATGTTTCTGTTATAATATGTATATATTATTATTATTACTATTATTTGTAAAATTTAAATGTGTGTAAAACCATATAAATTCGATAAATAAAATAAAAATTATGAACATATATATATTTCCTACTTAAACGAGCTCGTTAAGTAAATTCTACAAATAATATTCAGACACTTCAATTGAAAACTATTGCGCAAAAAGCAAATACAATAAATAATTCTAGTTAATATCTGTGTACCTTAATTGCGAAAATATTCAAACGTCGTAGAAACACTTTCTGTATACTGCGTCTTGTATGCGATCCTGAATGGGACTCGAATATTTCACATTAGTGCTTGTATTTGTATAGGAGCGGTGGCATTTTGTTGCCTGCGGAGCGGGGCATTGCATAATACATATATGGTGGGGATAAGTGCGTGTTAACTAATTAAATTTCAATTAAATTGTATTCATTATTTTTAAAAGTTTTAATTGATTTCTTAGAAAATATCGCTATCTGGAAAGTAGAGACGAGTATTTTGTGCGATTATTTGATATTTAACCGATAAGAGTATAGTGTAGAACGTTGGACAGCGGGAATGGGCTTCTTTACGTTCCGGTTTCAAACCAAGACAAATGAAAGTTGCAATTACATAAATTGACTTTCCTTTGTCGTTTAATCATTCAACGTTATTATTTAATCGCGGCTTTATCCACTCTAATGCTAGCCTAGTTAATATTGCTCTATATAAGGACCATTCATATATTTATTATCAACCCGGAACTGATTCCATGCCATAAGATTTGGAAGGTTGTTTTTTCTTAATCTTTGTTTTTTATCAGATTAATAGTCGCGAATTATTTTAATTTTTTATTTTATTTCAATAAATATCGATTTGTTGAAACATTTAAAAAAATTTTTTGAAATACATTTTTGATGAGTAATTTTACTTTTCGCGTAAAATTTTATTAAAGTGCGGAAGAATGCTATTATGCACTATAATGATCCATTAACAAATATCAGTATTTTAAATAAATATTAAGTTTTTTTTTATTATCTTTTTGTACGTAAAATATATTTTTTTGTTATTTGCGATTTCTTTAATGGTTCCGGGATAGAAAATTTACTGGAGCATTAATTCCGTATTTGATGCAAAGCGAATAAGGAACGCGCATTTTAAAATTGATTGTTTACTATGTATACTATATGTATAAAAAATGTATACATGTGTAACTAAATATAGGATTTTTTTTCGGAGTTATATAGCAATTCCTAATGTAGATTGACATTTATAAAATTCAAAACAAATAATTTTGTTGGACCTTATCTTTTTAATTTTATTTCATTCATTCGGATTTTAATTCATTTTTTATTTTACCTTTATGGGTGCTTTTTTGTACTGTGTATTCATGAAGGTTTTCTAAATTCCAGTATTGCCGGACGAAATTTATGCTTGAGAATTCTCATTTAATTGTCAACCAATTTCGCGAAATTTTACCTCTATCCACAAAAAAAGTCTTCTATAATGATTAGATTATATATTATTACATTTATAGATGATATATTATTACATTTATAGATGATATATTATAACATTATATAATAATCAATATTATAACATTTAACAAATTAGTTTGATAAACCTATCGATTCCACTGCAAGGAGTCGGTGTAACAGATAGGCAAAGTAACGTGAAATTTTGATCGACGTAACTTGTTTTTGGCATTTAGTGAAGGTAAAATCCGCATGATAACATTGAACAGTACGCGTGTTGCAAAAGGTCAAGATAAAATCTGCCATAACAACAATTTTTCATATGAACATGGTTTTTATTCTTTTAATTATTGTTTTCCTTTCTTTGTTATAAGGGATATATTCTATGTTATAAAGGTATAGATTCTATTCGTACCTCGGAAATTTTTAAAAATTGTTGGTTCAACCTTGGTTCAATCTGTATGTGTTGTGTTATTCCCTTTATATTTATATATGCTTTTCCCTCACATTTACTTTCTGATCTAAACTTGTTTCCATCCACCACCAGGGGGCAAGTCTTAAGGACTAATTTAATAAACTTTATTGATCAAATAGTTGGTCATCGATTTCATAAAGTTTTAATAATTATGTAAATTTGAAAGCAAAGTATACTCACTTGCAATTATATAAATATAGAATAAACAATATAGGTATACGTAATTTTCAAAACTCCTCCGTCGTACCGAAGGTTGGACCGAAGTATTGAATTTAGCAACACATCAAAAAGTTCTTCCCCCTCTCCCTCTTTAATGAGAAATTTGAGATTAAGTTCAATGCAAGTAAGAAATCTTATTATCAAAATTAGTAGGTAGATGCATATGAGTCGTTAAAATGACCAAATGATAAATAATAAAACGTACATTTTACCAAAATAACCATATCAGTAAAATTTGAAATAATATCTTATATTCTGAAACACACATATTGGAGATCAACACATATGAAATGCTCACCAAACCGTATTCTGTTCTTTGTTTAAGAATGAAATGGAGAATAGAAAATCGATGTGGCAACTTTGGACAAATTATGTGAATATTTAAAATATGTTTTTTCATTGATATTGACCAGAAATATAAGTGAATCAGCTATACGTATAAATGTGACAACTATAATTATTTGTTTCTATAGCAGCTCTGTTGGTAAATAGTAAATACTATTTTTGAATCATTAAAAATAAAAACGCAAAATAATCGAATACTGTTATTTGAAGCGATGGCATTGAATGAAAAATTACAATTTACAAATTTACAACAATCTGAAATCAATCCCATTTCACGATTTCTTTGTGATATATATATATATATATATATATATATATATATATATATATATATATATATATACTAATAACAAAAAAAAAAATAACAATATATATGTGGGAGACAGGGTATGTA
>JAPYZR010000935.1:0-24540 GCA_030522945.1 Trichopria nigra
TATCGTGTACCCTCCACCCTTACCCCTGGCCATATCACCAATTTGGTAAAGAGACTCTTAAATTATTTGAATATTGAAGTTATAATATTGAGAAACAAATGCTACAAATAGTGAACGGCATCTTGTAAGGTACTATAATCCTAATCCTGGTTGAATAAAACTCTGACCTACTGTTTTCGCACTACTAGTCCAAGAGACTGAGGAAACGCTTGGTGATTTAGTTAATCTGCTTTGCTTCAACATTGTACTGACCGGGAGTTTTCAAACACTTGGAGAAGTCGAAAATCTAGCTACGTTTTTACGTCTGTTCTTGGATATATGGCGCTCTGACTTTAGTAGTGCGAAAACAGTAGGTCAGAGTTTTATTCAACCAGGATTAGATTCTACAGTACCTTACAATGTATATATTTACATATATGTGTATATATGATGATAAAACCTATATATTGTATTAGCCCACTCGCAGCGCGCGCGCGCTTGAGATCAATTTCGCATTGCTCGATCGAATTGCCGACCCGGTCGAGATTTTCGCTTTTCCCGGAGCACTTGTCGGATATAAAAAATCTAAACTACTACCCTATTTTATTAAGCCTACGAAATTCGAAGTAGTACGACGGGAATTTCTCTCACTACTTTCTCTCACTACTTTTCTCTCCTCCCCTCCCCTCTCACTCTCTCTCTCGCTCTTCGACTCCAATTGCAATATGCGTCTACGCGTGTCCACCTACCCTCTCTCACTCTGTTCATGCGTGCGTATGTGTGTGTATGTTGTGTGTGTGTGTGTGCGTATCGAACTACCCCGGCGCATTTTATTCATTTATTTTTTTTTGTTTTTTTTTATTTGTTTGTTTGTTTGTTTGCCCTACGAGCTACGAGCCTACTGACAATAATAACATGAAGAGCGCCCCGAGTCCACGGACATCGGTAACAATGATTGCCTTCTCGGGAAAACAATACGGACATTTGTTTGTGTTTTTTTCTTTTTTCTTTTTTTGTTTTTTTTTTTGTTTTTTTTTTTTTCCTTTTGACTAGAACAAAGTCTAGATTTTTATTTTTAATATTCGACGAAAAAAAAAAGAATTAATAAAAACAAAAAACCTCGACGGCGTCTTCGGGTGCCGTCCGTCGCTGCTCGCCTCCCTGATCGTCCCGAGCATTCGATCTATCTCTCTCTCTCTCTCTCTCTCTCGCTCTCTATATCTCTCTCTCCCCCCGCGCCGAGGGGCAGAGTCTTCGATCGGAGACCCGCTTCGCGCAGACTCCGCCCGCCGATCATCACAATGTACGCTTAAATGCAAAGTCTCTCTTACCCCCCTTCCGTTCCATCCCTCCGACGGTCGCGAAAAGAAACCGTTGGCGCGCCCCTATCCGAGCATCCGCGAGACGGCGCGCTGGTGCCTGGCCAAGGATGAAGGACGACGAAGAAGAGAACAAAAAAAAAAAAAGAAAAATAAAGAAGAGTTTCGCTTCCGTCCATCATTTATCATCATTGTACAAAAGTGCCATTATTATTATTATGATTATTAGTAACATTATTACTATTATTGTTATTAATATTATTATTAACAAAATAAATACAAAAAGTGCGTAGAAAAACCAGAGGCGCGGTGTCCTGGCACCGAGTCGCGAATGCGTTTAATATAAATTGATCGTTGAAACTGATCGCAAGCAACGGTTTTTTTATATCTTCTGTCGTTTTCTTTTCTTCTGTCGAAGGGCCTGCTCGTCGAAATCCCTGGCAACGAATCCGTAAATCACAGACAATTGATTCTAGGCAATCTCCTCCTCGCAGTTGCTTGCGCCCTGGCACGGAAGCACTTACATCCTATACGTATAAAAAGTCCCGACTTTCGTCACCGTCGTCTCCCCGAGAATTCGTTGTCGATCGAATCGGGGAAACCCGGCCCACTTTTCGCTCTCTTTCTTTCTCTCTTTTTCTCTCTCACACACACACACGCACTCTTTCTCTCTCTCTCTCTCTTTCTCTCACTCCCTTTCCATCACTCTGTCTTTCCGTCTCTCATTTCATCCGCCCTCCGCCGTCGCGCCATCATCGTCGTCGCTCGTTTCGGCCCACCTCGCGGATGACGTCGCGGACGTCCTCGCGGGTTACGCCTGATGGGGCGCCGGCCGATGCTGCATTAGCGAGTGCAAGGACTGATAGTACGCCTGCAGCTTGGCGAGGTCGTGGGGCCTCGCGAAAACCGGAAATGCCAGGGTCGTGCGGAGGCTCTCGTTGTGCTCTTCCAGCGAGTTCTGGGCGTAATGGAGCACCAGATGAGTCAGGGTCTCGTGAATGTTGTACGGCTCGGCGAACCCGTAACCGCGCTCCGTTCGATAAATCAAGCAGTGGTTGTTGGTGCCGTTGCATCTGCGGGTAACGAGGTAGCAAATTTTCATTCAGTTATTAGTTCGCTTGTCGCGCAGAAAATTGTCGCTTACACAATTGTCTAAATTAGGTAATCGACGTCACTTTTCTCATGGTTTGAGTGACGTTTATTACAGCGTCCGATAAGATCGCACAAGTTTCGTTGCTTTTCAATACTTTCGAAGTTCAAAAGGAGACGTTTCCATGGGTTTCATCAATTTCAATCAATTTCTAATTCATTTCAATCCATTTCGATTAATTTCAATCCATTTCAATCCATTTCAATCCGAAATCGAAGTAATTAAGTAATTTTCATTTCGGTTTATTTTTTTTTCAATTTCATACTAGATTTAGGGATTGATATGAATTGAAACGCATAAAATTTAATTTATGTACATTAATTTTGGATTCAAACCTATTGAAAAGCATAGAATTCATATTGTATAAAATTGCATCTTTTTTTATCGCTTAAATGGCATTGAAAGTTCCCGAAGAATAGCTGGCACGAATGTATGTTGTGCTTTTCGATATATTCGAATATGAAACTGACATTTTTAAAATTATATCCATTTCAATCCGAAATTAAGTCATTTTCATTTCTGTTTATTTATTATTTATTTATTTTTTTTTTTTTCAATTTCTTACTTGATTTATATTAATATGAATTGAAACGCATACAATTTAATTTCTATGAAATAATTTTGGATCCAAACGTATTGAAAGGCATAGAATCTATATTGTATCCAATTGCATCTTCTCTTATCGATTTAATGACATTTAAAGTGGCCGATAAGATCGGTTCGTTACTTTTCAATACTTTTGACGTTAAAAAGGAGACGCTTTCATGGGTTGCATCAATTTCAATCCATTTCAATTCATTTAAATCCATTTCAATCCGGAATCGAAGTAATCAAGTAATTTTCATTACATTTTTTTTTTTGCAATTTCTTACTTGATTTAGATTAATATGAATTGAAACGCATAAAATCTGTATTCTGTAATTGCATCTTCTCTTAGCGATTTAATGACGTTTAAAGTGGCCGATAAGATCGGATAAGGTTCGTTACTTTTCAATACCTTTGAAGTTAAAAAGAAAAAAGAAACGTTTCCATGGTTGCATAAATTTCAATCAATTTTAATCCATTTCAATCCGAAATTATGTACTTTTCATTTCGGTTTATTTTCTTGACAATTTCTTACTGGATTTCTGGATTATAGCGAATTAAAATGCATAGAACCGAATTTGCGTGTATTAATTTTGGATTCAAACGTATTGAAAATTCAAAAATTGGATCTTTTATTGTCGATTAAACGACATTTAAAGTGCCCGGATAAGATCGGATAAGAATGCATGTTATGCTGAAACTGACACTTTTACGTATACTATAATTAATTGTAATGACATCACATATAATAATGAATTATACACGACGTCAGATCGAACTGCAAGAACTCACATGATCGAGAGTGCGTACTGGCCGATGGTGGCCTTTCGTATGAGGAATGTGCCCTCGGGTCGTCCGGCTAGGATACGGTCGGCGTCGTAACGCGACCCTTTCAGGTAAAGCCAATTACTGTCGTCGTTGTGCACGTCCAGGTAGGGCTCCTTCAGGATCATCTCTTTGAATTCGGCGTTCGAGCTGGGATCGCTGTGCGTCACTTGGTACAGCTTCTGCGAGCTCATCCCGTTCTTCTTCAACCACCTATTTCATCGGCACGCGAATCAAACTTTTAGTTCTTTCGATCTTTACACGCACACGTCCTACAGAATTCTCTACCGTTCGATTTTCACGCGTTAAACGAAAATACCAACTTCTTTCGACCGTCTTTTATTTACGATCTTTAAGGTTGAACGTTGGTTTCCCCCATTCCGTCGCGCTCGACCGGGTACGTTACAACGGGATACGAAATCGTAATTGTTACAAAAATATGGTACAAACGTTTTGAGAAAACAAACAAAACAAAAACAAAATCGAAATTCCAAAGAGTATCCACGGGGAAAGATGGAAAATGTAAACTGTTTCCGACACGAGTGTCCCTCGGGTTTACTCGTGAGTCGATCTACTCTCGACAGGATTTCTTCTTTTTCGTAATATTTGTGTTATGTTTTTTTGAACGTGTTTATTGTATCCGTACAAAAAGTCATATTCGCGTGTTTTCAGGAAATATAACCTCAAAACGCATGAAGATAATAATGTGTTCACCAATATTCTCTGTCGACTTTGTCATTACCTTAAAAGCATCTGATCGATACTGAACTAATTTCATCAGTTTCACCGAGTAACCTTATTTTACCAGGTTCGGCATATGTAAATGTGCTAACTCTTATGCATTTACACCTGACTTTCAGAGAAGCGACTTGCAATGACGATTTAAAATGATAAATTTGGTTAAAATCAGGACACAAAAACAAAAATAACCATACGTATGGTTAAATTGAAATATTACATGCAATTTTGCAAATGTCACTTTTATACGATCGCTGGAACTTTTGTGTGATATTTTTTTACTACGTTTCATGATAATCAACTTGAAATATTAAATGTAAACTTTGACAATTCCCATTTACATTAAAAATAAAACACAGAACACTATTATTTTCATGCATTTTGAGATTCAATTTCCTGCGAATATGACTTTTCTTTCTGTACGTATACGATAAACGTATTCGATGAAAAGTGACACCTCACAAGTATTGCGCATTCGCGCGAATAAATCGATAGATATTTAAAACAATATTCGGATACTTACTAGACGAATGATTTCGGCGTATAAAATGTGTATATTTATTCTTTGCGCCGGAGACACGCTAATTGTTTAGAGAGTACGGCGCGCGAAGTTCTGGTTCTCGTAGCGAGTGTTCGTGTTTAGACGGTAAAGAGTGCTCTGTCGCGAGAACCGACGACTTTTGTTACTTTCGACGTTCGTAGGTCTTAACTTCAGAAACGGAACTTACAGCAAATGTTTCTCCTTGGTTCGCACCAGTTGCCAGTACTGAAGCTTCAGCGTGTGCATCTGCCGCTCGAGTAATCGCGTGTGGGAGATTTGGTCCTTCAGGCTTTCGATGACTTGATTCTTGCTATCTTCCAGGGACTTCAGTCGGTGCTTGAGCATTTCAGCGTTATCCGTCAAACTGAAACGGGAAAAAGGTTCAGTTACGTTTTCACTTTTTTTTTGTCCCCTAGGTTTTTTCTACTTTTTTTTTTTTTTTAACTTATGGGTCATTATGGTTAAGTAATAATGGTCAGCCGCTTACTTGGATATTTCGTGAGGCTGCGCTTCCGATTGGAATTTTTCCTGCAACGCCATTTGGTCCCCGAACATCTTGATAGCCTCTTCGAAGGCGTCGAGTGCCTGCCGCTTCAGCTGCACCTTGTACGAGGTCTTCCTGTAACTCTCCGAGCACTCGTAATACTTGGCCGCCGTTTCCGTCACGTCCTTAACGAGCTCGACGAACTTTTGGAAGACTTTCGCCATGTCTGTCGTGCTCGCGATTTCATCGTCCTGCTCAAACGGACAAAGTATCGAGAGATTAAAGCTTTATGTCATATCTATATCGATAACAAACAACAATAAAATAACGGTAATGATAGTCATGATAAACATTGAAATAATTGAAAAAGAATAATATAAATAAAAAATAATAATATAAACTAATAATAATAATAATAATAATGATAATATTAAGGAGAAGAATAACAATCATGATGATGATTATATTGATTATGATAATGATAAAAATGATAGTGAGTGATGATGATGATGATATTGATGATGACATTGATGATAATGATTAAAATGATAGCGATGATGATGATAGCGATGATGATATTGATGATAATGATGGTGATAGTGATGATGATGATGATATTATGATAATTATTATGATGTTATTGATGATAATGATAATGATAAAAATGATATTGATGATAATGATAATGATTATGATAATGATTATGATAATGATCAAAATGATAGCGATTATGATGATAAAAATGATATTGATGATAATGATTATGATAAAAATGATAGTGATTATGATGATGATGATATTGATGATAATGATTATGATAATGATAAAAATGATATTGATGATGATGATAATGATTATGATCATGATTAAAATGATAGTGATGATGATGATGATGATATTGATGATAATGACAATAATACTAAGAACAAGAATAATAAAAATAATAATGATAATGATGAAAATGATAATGATAAAAATGATGATAATAACAATGATGATGTATGATAATGATAATTCTAATGATTGACAATTGTACAAAAGTGAAACGTAAACCAAATAACCGAGCCGAAAACGGCCACTAACCTGCGAGAATCGTGAAATCGGGTACAGTAGCTTGATGTCGAGGGTCGAGTTGTACTGGGCGAGGGAGCAGTTCCGATAATGGTCCACCAGCTCGATGACCGAGGAGAAGTTGTACGGCTCGGAGAAGCCGTACTTGCCGTTCCTGTGCGAGATCTTGATCAGTTTGTTGGTCCCGCCTTTCCTCAGCGTCAGCGTGTATTCGCCGCCTTTCGACGAGGCGTTACGCACGAGGAAGGTGCCGTCCTGGGTGTCGATCATCTTCTCGTTGACTTCGTCGCGCGTGATGTCGCCCCAGTACCATTCGCAGTCCTGGAGGGTCCGCGGCTTGGCCGAGGGTGGTGGCACAGCCACCACGGCGCCACCGGTACCAGCCGCCGCCGCCGCCGCCGCTACGCCTACGCCCCCCCGTTGATGATCTTCGTCCGTCAGGCTCGGTACATTCGGTACCAGCGGTACGTTCGGCGGTACGCTCGGCGGCACGACGTTCTGCGCGCTCGGTACGACATTTGGCGTCTCGACGACCGGGAACGCCGGTCGCGAGACCTTACGCGGCGGCAGCAGGGGTGCGTTCGCAAACTCCGGCAGCTTCTCTTCCCAGTCACACTGAAGCAGCAGCATCTCCATTATGTGGATGTGCGCCTCGATATTGTGGACGACTTGACTGAAAATGCAAAAGGGCGATTAATCTTGTGACATTTTCAATTATTGAAACGTTTGGACAAAGATATATACAAATATTTTATTCATCCGCAATGAAATTTCCATCGAATAGTCTCTTCATATAAAAAAATATTAGGTCCGGATGGTAGTATCGGTCATGGATATTCGATGTAAAAATAGTTTTTTTAACTTGAATATTTTATCCGTAATGAAGTTTTCATCGAATACAGATCCTTCGTACAAAACTTGGGTATGAATGGTAGTATCGGACATGAATGTTTAATGCATCTTAATATCGGTTGAAATTAAAATATTTTATACGTAATGAAATTTTCATCGAATGTAATTCCTTCGTTCGAAGCTTATTATCTGTTTTCATCATCGTACAAAATGTTAGTATTTGAATGATTTTGATTTTTTTCTGCCGTTTTGCTTTCGGCATAAATTTGAAGAAAAAATTGAGGTTATGAGGAACCTCCGTCCATACATATATATATATACTCACATTATTTGATCCCAAGGTGGGCGCAGGAATATGTGGCACAAGACCTGCACGAGAATGGTAGGCGGCTCTTGGTAACCCCTGGCGTGCTGCATTTGACAGATCCGGCAGAAATGGGCCATCAAGTGGCGCAGCGTGCTCTGATGGTGCTGCGGCAATTCGCTCACCAGTCGCCCGAGTTTCTTCGCGCTCTGCTCGCTCGACGCTGTTGGTCATGTGTCAATGCGAATTACGATTACAATTATTGCTCGACTGAGATCACACATAAATGATCCTAACCTAATACCTTTAAATACTCTTTGAATTTCTCGCTTTTATCAAGACTTTCGAGGTTAGCCCGAATCGGAGAGTGAATTGAAGCGTAGAATAATCAAAATGAATAAAAAAACAATTAAGTTTTAAACGACAACGAGCGCCATCTAGTTAGCAAATATGAAAACGTTTAAGACACTTAAATTTTTTTTTTTTTTTAACATTCCGTGAGTAAAGTGTCACTTTACGCACTCGTGTCGAAAAGTATTATATTTCAAGTCGGACAATCTCGTGACTTTTAAACGTAAATATACTTTTTTTTTAAATATACTAAAGATTAAGTAAAAATTATTACATTAAAAAAAAAAGAAGAGAGAAAGAGACACCTATATACTTGGCGCCAAACGAATCATTCTTGTCCCAGTAACGAAAGAGAAAGATTGATAGGTCAATACTTGAATTAAAAAGGATTAAAAATTATTAATGAGAATATAAAAAAAAATGTCTTCGTTCTCTCTCAACAGCGAATACTCCCGAATCCTTTTTAATCCAACTTTTGACTTTCGTTCTTCGAATCCTTTTTTTTCTCCATGCATCCGAATAAATCCCTGGGCTTCCGTAATTTCATTCCGTAACAAACAAACAAAAATTAATGACGCCACTGACCTCCAGCCTCCAAAAATCGGTCGTACCACTGGACCGGTATCACCGGGTCCGGCAGCTCGCGCAGGAACTTCTTCAGGACGGTCGCGATGCATTGCGGTGTGTAGAGGCTCAGATCGGCGTGGTCCACGTCTGAAATGATAAAACGATAAAGTAATACAACAATAACATAAAGAGTTACGTCGTCGTAACGCCGGATGGAAGGTCGCCTACTACGATATTCGAGCTTCAGAGTAGAAGTGACGCAACGATGGCGATTGTGATGCGGCTACGAGGAAATTTACTGTGACAAACGGTGCGACTCGCCGGCGGGCTAGTTTCTGCTGATATAGTGCGCTACTATTACTTCGCGGAAATCTCCCTGCTGACGACGTACGAACCGTTACCGCGATTGCCGTTATTATACCCACCGTCGCTGAAGATCCATCGCTTTTATTTCCGTATCGTTGCTACCGTAACGGACTATACTGACGCGAACGAAAGTATCTAAGCAAAGTTACGGAAAAAGGACGACGACGAGGAGTTTTGCGTGAAAATCGAAAAGTTTACACGAGGCTGGATCCTGACGTTTCGGAAGACCAGACGGTGGTTATCATCTTACATCAAGTAGGACACCTACACCGGTTCCGGCCCATCGCGTTCGCTGGGGTGAGTGCAAGACCCTCGTGATTTTGATAATACAAAAACAAATATAAACATCCTGACCATCTGGCTTTCGAGGGTTATTCGACGATCCAGTAGAGTTTTCCTCATTTTCGCGACGTGAGACCTCGAAACTTTGAGGTTAATCGAAATTTTGAGGTTAGAATCGTGAAAAAAATGACCTTTTTGCGCATTCTAATATTTCGATAACCCCCCCTTCGCTGGTGTATCGAGTTTAATGGAATTCGATATAAATCGATTTCGATTCGATCCTGGCGAGTCGCCAGCGACAATTTTTCGCGGCACGTCGTGGACTTTATTAAAAACTGTAGAACTACTGCGCGATTAAATGAAGAAATCGAAAAGGAAAAACTTGGAAAAACGTACCTTTGTTCAATTTCTCCCTCAAGTCCAGGATCTGCTCGTTGGATGGACTGCTGTGGTAGACCTTGTAGAGGTCGAGGGTCGAGTCGGCGAATGCGCGATCCTCCAGAGCCTGGGTGCACCTCTCGACGAGGACCGGCGCCCTATTGGTGGCGACGTCGAATTGGGTGCAAAGCGCCTGGCCGAATACTGGAGCATTTCAAAGATCGAATTGAATGTAGAAACGATGAACAAAAAAACTTTCATCGCTATTACGTCGTACGTTTGCGTCGGAATACCGGGGAAGGATGATCGGATGGTTAAAAAAAAAGAAACAAAAGGAAGAAGGATGTACAATCGATCGAGAAGCGTCACTCACCTGAAGTGATTCTGTTGACCTGCGAATCCGACAGCGGCAGGCAACGCGAGGGCAGTCCCGTCGCCGAACAGGTACGGTGAGCGACCAGTCCGCAATCTGGAATAGAATTGAAAGCGGATTAATTGAATTCGTCGATTAATTATTCGTGCCTGTGCTTGATTAATTTCCTAATTAATCTAGGGTAATTTACGGAAATCGTTTAATTAAATTTTTCCATTCCTATCGTTGCATAATCCCAATTAAGTATTTCTCCTTTTTGCTGGATTTAAATTAAAAAAAAAAGTATTCGATAAAATAAAATATTTAAGTCAAACAACCCTTAAAAATGCATGATCCATGTTTGATTAAATGATTACATTGGAAAATGAATATTATTTACAATACTTGATATATATTGACATTAGTTTAAACACATATATTTCATCCGTAATGATATTATTCATCGAATAGTCTCTACGTACAAAACTTTCAGGTACAAATGCATTGTGCCATGTGTTATCCGTAATGAAATCTTCATCAAAAACAGTCTCATCGTAGAAAACATATTAGGTTTGATTAGTAGTATCGGTCATGAATTATTAAATGTATATTAATCCTTATTTAAACAAAATATTTCATCCGTAATGACATTTTCACCGAATGCAGTCTCTTCGTACAAAACGTGTTAGATCTGAAGGTAGTATCGGTCATGAGTATTTATTGTATAATATTTTTCTTAACTCGAATATTTTATCCGTAATGAAATTTTCATCAAATTAGTCCCTTCGTTCATAATCTGTTAAGTAAGAATGCTAGTATCGGTGATAGATATTTTATTTTCATTTTAAATTAAACATTTTTAATCTCTTATACCGTAGACATTATTGTGTCATGTGTTATCCGTAATGAAATCTGTATAAAAAACAGCCTCATCGTAGAAAACATTAGGTTTGATTAGTAGTATCGGTCATGAATTGTTAAATGTATATCTTAACTCGAATATTTTATCCATAATGACATTTTGATCAAATACAGTTCCTTCCCGCAAAACTTATTAGGTCTGAACCGTAGTACCGGTCATGACTCATTTATGCATATTAACTAAATCAATTTTATCCGTAATGAAACTTTCATCGTCGTACAAAATGTTTAAGTCTAAAATGTTCCATACTGTAGTAATTAAGTGTCTTAATTCTTCATTTCGTGAAAAACATTCCTGTGATACGTATCGCTGATAAAATAATGCCCGAACAATATTTATTTAAAGTTTCATTATTATTTATAAGCAACATGAGCGACATAACCCCTCTCAAATCTTTTAAGGTTTCTTTGACTTTTTCAAGGTGAAAGTTTCACGCACATGACAAAGGGAATCCTCCGCATGAAATGACGGTTTCGCGTCGAATAAGAAGCAACTTTGGAAATTTTACTGTTTTATACATGAACAAAGCGTCGCTATACGTATGTATATGGATCCTAGACGAGATGAAACGTCGCGGAAGGTGGTGGCGCGACGAGTAATAAAAATTAATGAGAAACGTGCTTCGAAAATGAGGGGCGGGCACACGCGCTGGCCGGTGCCGGCGACATAACGCATGCGCGCGACTAATTTGCCGTTAATTTGCGTTGCGACTTGTGTCTTTGTGTACTTATATCTCTGCAGGGCGACTTTTGAAGCGTTTCGTAAGCGGAAGCCGCTGGCCTGACAATGAGCCGCGGCGCCTACAGTATCGTGTAACACGATCGTCGCGTTACTTTGCGTTCGCTCGCCTTTCCTCTTCATTAACTATTTCCCCCTCCCTCTCCCTCTCTCAATTGATTAATTTTTTTTTTTTTAGCAATTTGTCCGCCATATTGAATCCGACATTTTGAATTTTCAAATTCTTTCGTCAGATTAGGTCACTCAGGAATGATATTAGGTCGCCTGACGAAAAAATTTGATAGTTTAAAATGTCGGATTCAATATGGCGGACAAATTCCTAACAAAAAAAAACTAAATCCATTTTTCTGGATCACAATGGATCAACCATTTCGAATTACAAAAAATCCCCCACATTTTGAATTTTCAAATTCTTTCGTCAGATTAGGTCATCTGGAATGAGATGACAAAAGAATTAGAAAGTTTAAAATGTTGGATTCAATATGGAGGACAAATTCCTAACAAAAAAAATACTAAATCCATTTTTCTCGAGGTCGCGAGACACATTGGATCAACCATTTCGAATCACGAAAACACCCGAGTGAAAAACAAACGTGTTTCGGATGAGTTAGATCAATCTTCCGGAAAGTTGTCCGCCATATTGGATCCGACATTTTGAATTTTCAATTTTCCTCGTTAGATTAGGTTTGAACGACCGTAGTTGAACCTCCCCGAGTTTCGAGTTTCGGATAAACCGGTTCAATCTTTCAGAAGAATTAGATCGCAATCTGTCGGAAAATGGTTCCGCCATTTTGAATTCTTAAATTCTATTCGAAATCGCGTACCTTGGCAGACGAAGCCTTGATGCAAGAGACCCCTGAGGTATTTATGGCACTTGGTGCACCTCTCCAAGACGCTGAAGCTTTGAGGCACGAGGTTGTGGTGGCCGTTCCCGTTGCCGTCGCCGCTGCCGACGTCGATGGCCGACGTCGACGTCGCGGTCGACGACGGGACCGATGACGGCCTGGCGCTGTCGTCGTTGCTGCTGCTGCTGCTGTTGGCGACGGCCGGACTTTGATCGTCGTTACCGGGCAATTTAGCCGTCGACGGCAGCGCCTCCGACGGGTTCTTCGGTGATTGTGATTGACAAAGCTCTTCGATGCAGATCAAAATGTTCCTCTGATGAAACTCATCCTTTATCCCCATATTCTGAAATCACAAGCGATATCAATAATAAAGCAACGATTAATGAAACGTCATTCTTGATAAAAACTTTTGGCATTAAAGAAACAAAAAAAAACTTTGTTTTTTAAGGTTTTCTATCGAATTACGTAGGTTTGGTACTTGAATAGAGTTACAAGCGCATCTCCCTTTATGATTACGCGTAATCACCATATCTATTGTTTCCATTAACAAATCCTCAACGCCGTTTGATAACGCCCAAAAAATAAGTTAAACAAAAACTGAATTCTACACGACGACGCTAGATGGCGCTCATCGATATCATTTCTCACTTACTATTGAGAAATGACTTGCGGTCGCAACAAAACGTTTCCGAATTGTCAAGATCGCTACGAGACTTATCGGGCCGATAGTGTATAACGTTCGCTAGGAAAAATGCAGGGAAAAAAAAGAAAATTAAACGTCATCGCCGACAAAGAGGCGGAAATGATCAAAGGAGCGGTAAAGCAGGAACGGCAACCGACATCTGACATGTAAATTCGAAATGGTCGAACCGTTTAAATTTACGAGTTGCAATCACTTAATGGGCATGTTTTGCATTGCACTCGAAATATTTATGTTTTGCGTACATACGACTGATAAGGAACGCGACTTGAATAGGAATCGACTTGTGAATGGTCGCACGTGTTAGAAAGAACAACAAATGCGTGAATTCGATGTCATCATTAACGTTTCTGTTGTATAGATGCCCGACATATAACATGTCATCTCTCGGGAGATTTTCAGTTCCGCTTGAATGTACGAATTTGTTTCTCGATCGCTTTAAGAAGTTGAAACTCCTTATCTATAGCGAATCTACGATCGTCCGAATGTATCCGCGGTCTTTTCAATATCGAGATAAGAGAATGAATAAATACCGATATATAATATCGATGACCGATATATATATATATATACCGGTATAAAAAACGATATAACGGCATATCTTTGTATCGATGTATTGCATCTCGCGATATGTCTAAATATCGATATATCGGGTGATTGAAATGTTGGCATAGCTAAATATCGACTCATCATTATTATTTAAATGCCGATAGGAAGTTCATCTAAATATCGACACATTCATAACATATTTACTTACGGATACCTCGGTGTATATATAAATAGAGGTATGTATCGATAACACCTCGATACCGATACATTGGTTTATTGAAATATTGATTTTATCGGTATATATATGTATCGGTATAATATGTAAACATCCATGCATGTATGTTTCGATATATCGAAATACCGGTGTATCAGTTTATCTGAATACATACTCATATATCGCTATATCAGAATACCGATCTGAACGTCATCCAAATATCGATCTATCGACCCATCCTTAAAACCACTATATCGGTATTGAGTTGTACCGATATATACCTCCCATTAAATTATCTAAATAGCCGATGTGCATAGTGTACCGGTAACATACCGATGTAAAGATGCATCTTTGTATCGATGTAACTAAATATCGGTGTATCTAAGTACCGATATATTGGTTGATTGAAATGTTGATATAGCTAAATGTCGACTCGTCACTATTATTTAAATGCCGGTATTACGGTAAAATTAAATGCTGATATATCGGCGTATCCAAATACCGATACGAACTTCATCTAAATACCGACACATTTACAAATTTAACACTCGGTACACCTCGATACTGATACTTTGGTTTATTGAAATATTGATTTTATCGGTATATGTAAACATCCGTACTTCCTCATGTCGTAATATCGGCATATCGCTATACCAAAATACCAGTGTATCGATATATTGAAATACCGCTGTATCAGTTTATTTAATACTGGTATCGGAGTATATTTAAAAGACTGCCGACGTATATCGATAACCATAATATGTATCGATGTATCTAAACATCGATATATAGATGTATACGATCATCACGTTTTGTATTTGTTCCTCGCAAATCTAACATTATTAGTAATACTAATATTATACAAATATGGATCGATGTCTAAATAACGATGCATCCTTGCATCTAAATCGCGGAATATCAGTATATTAAAAGTAATTCAGATAATCGTTCTATCGGTAACAAATCTATTTGCAACGGTACATGTATATCGAAATACCGGTATACCGCTATATCTAATTGCTGATATATCGGTACACCTAATTACTGATATACCGGTACATCTTATTACTGATATATCGATATATCTTAAAATCGAAATCGGTTTAAACAAATATTGATATATATCTTGTACTTTGGCTTGTGACCAAAAATACGGCTCTTAGATATCGGTGCATCGGTATATTTGTAACGGTACATCCACATACTAATATATCGGTATATCTAAATATCGATACGTCCTTACATTTAAATTCCGGTATAACCGGTACATCTGATTGTTGATATATCAGTGCATCTAAATATCGATAACTCTCCCGAATACCGATATATGTAAATCGACATGTTAAAATAACGATATATCGGATTATATAAATACTGATGTATCGGTATTTGTAAATTATCGATGCCACCTTATATCTAAATACCATTCAATCGGTTCATCTAAATACCGGTATATCGGTATATCTATAACGATACATCCATGTACCAATAAATCAGTATATATCAGTATTTACATTCGGATACCGATGTACAGGTGCGCTTAAATCGATATCGGTAACGAGCCGACGTAACGGTACGTCTATTTATCGGCTCGTCGAAATATCGATATATCGGTTCACATGAATGCCGATGTATCGTCATTTGTAAATACCGATATATTGGCTCATTAAAATACTGATATATCGTTACATCTAAATGGCGATACTTCATCCAATATATGTATATATACAATATCAGAATATCGATACAAAGGAAAAATATATCGTAATACCGATCTATCGGTATGTCTGTATACTCTTATATCGTCACTGTTATACATTTTAAATGTCACCTCGTCAATTTACATGCAGATATATTAATCGATCAAGATATTGACATATCGGTATATCGCAATACCGACGTATGCTTTATCTGCATATCGATATATCAGTATATCGGCACGCAGATATCTCCACGTATACCGAAACATCAATTATCGGTGAAATTATCCATAAATATCGCTAAAATCGACCGCCATCCTCAAATTAGCAATACATCGGCGTGTATCGAAGTAATGTATCGATAATTTCTTTACATAGATCCCCCCCCCCCCCCTGTTTTGATAAAAATTCATATAAATGAACGAAATTAAATCAACAACGCCGTGAAGGGATGAAGAAGAAACTCTGCGAATGTACTCTGTTCTAATTGCGTGCGTAAAAGTCGTTCAAATTGCCCATATAGGCTTTCTATCCCCGATTAATTATGCACGATTAATTATATGTTACGAATATCGGGAAAATTCGTTCGCTTTAATTAAAAGAAAACGTTACCGATCGAGCTACGACTCCTGATGATAGTCGAGTCTTGGTTCATGGATCGGGTTGATTTTTCGAATATATACACGCATGTTGATGCGCGGCGAATCTCGCGTTAAACAACTCGCCAAGGGAATGCATGCCCGAGCCGTTTCTCAATACCGTTGCTGGTGACTAATCTCAATAATATAGTAACGATAATAACAATGTATTATACTAATCGCGTAATAATCCTCCTTGTATATATATATTTTTACATATATATATATACACACGTACAAGTGGTCGCCTACGTGGACTACTATACTCTGTTATACGCGCACGTGTGTCCAACGCCGAGATATACAACGAGCCGAGTCTTTTCCTACACGGCCTCATAAATATGTATATATGCGTGAGATTAATTCATATTTATAAGCGTGTCCGCAAATGTGTGTCTGGAAAATCGAAATCGTGGGCGTGTGTATATGTATAACCGAGAAGGGAAGCCGATTCGACGATTTACGCAAAGCGCGCATGCGATGGTGTATACGTGCGTTGCATGTACACTTTTATAATTATGTCGACGTTAGAATTCGGTATTCTATGACCAAAATATCGTCACGATCTTTCAAGCCTATACATTCGTATTATGTGTGTGCACACAAGAAAGCCTATTCGAGAATATATATAAAATACTTTAAGCGCATGCGGACTTCTTTGTTTTTATCTCTTTTTACTGGAGCTTTTTTTAGGGGAGGGGTGGAAAAAAAAATATAAAAAAAAAAGTCCAAATACGAAACCTCATCGTCCGCAATGTTTTTTCTCTCTCTCTTTCTCTATATACCATTGAAACAGCGTTGCCATTTACGAATCGCTCGTGAATTTTACGACGCGAGCGACGTTCGAATTGAAAAAAGTGACCTTACCATAAGCTTATCTCGGTCCAAGTGAAGTAGATCACTGCCCTTGATATCCTTGGACTTAAATACATCGGCATAGCGATAGAGATTCAATGCTGCCATCCATTCGACGACATTAACGGACGTCCACTCGGTCACGGGCTGTAAATGCAGAAACGAAAATAGAATTAATTGACAATGATTAAATTCGACATTCGACGAGTCGTGAAATGGCGAGCTCGAAAAATGTTTCTCCAACGTTCTCTATCTATACATCTACGTATATGTCTACTTGAGATATAAAAAAAAAGGTTCTTCCACACGTGTCTCTACGTGAGATATCGCAAGGTAACAAAAAAAAAAAACATCTATTTTGTACCAGACCAAAAATCACATCCCGAATTCCCAAATCCGTTGCAGCCATCAGACCTTAAAGCAGGCGTTTGCCCCGTTCCACCGACCTCTTCGGATTTTACATCAGAACTCAACCGCGCCGTTGTCGAAGGATCGTACACACTGACAACCTCCCCCCAGTACCCGTTTCCCACTTGGAAAATGTAATGATGAGACGATAATTTCCTGCCATCCAAAGCCAAAGAGAGAGAGAGAGAGAGGACTGTGTCAGCCTCTCCCCGACTTGGATGGTTATATTAGCGCATTAAACGACGAGAAGTTCCAATGAGAAGTCGGGACTTCTCATTTTACTACACGGACTCTCTTGTTGGCCCACCCTTCGATGGGGGTTGGGGGTGGTAGCTCCGGAACCTCATTATCGCCGTACGCTCGATTGAAATAGTCGTACAGAGATGGAGAAGCCTTCGCTCGGGGAACGCTTCATTACACCAGCGGATGTAATAAGCCGTCTGGGGCAGATGTCGAGCATTCTTATACAATCTATTGTCTGGTAATGTTCGGGTGATAATGGCGGCTATAAACCCCTTATTGCCCGCTTCGCGTTAATATACCGAAAAAGTATCGATGATGTAAACGTGGATGGACAATGGTGCCGATAACGTATCTGCAAAATATAAATATCTCGATACACGCGTGTAGGTTCTCTTTTCGTGTGCTTGGAGACCGTTCAATCATACTATTCGACTATACTTTTCTACCATTCTATTCAACCACCCTATTCATCGACTATACTCAACATTACTATTACCATCTCTGCGTATTATTCAACAATTATGTTCAACAATGCTAATCAACCAAACCATTCGATCATAGTAATCAACCATGATGTTCAACGGCACTATTCGTTCATGATATTCAACATTATTATTTAACTGCACTCCTCAACAACGATGCTATTCGAACGTATTATTCAATCACATTATTCAACCATTATATTTAGCCGTAGCATTACATTATTATCGATTTGCACTATTTAACAATGCTATTCAACATTGCGATTAACCATATAATGCAACTATAATATTCAATCATACCCTTCAATCGCACTATTCAATCGTACTATTCAATTATTCCATTTAGACATGTCATTCAACGTTTACTATTCAACAATGATATTCAACCATACTATTCATTCGTACTGCTCAATCATACTACGATTCAAGCCAACCATATCATTTAATCGTTCTATTTAATCATCAACTTTCAATCATATTATTCAACCATACTATTCAATTAAATTGTTCAGTAATAATAGTCAACCACAATATTCAACGATACTCTACAACAACCATAGTATTCGTTCATGACATTCAGCAATGTTATTCAACCGTACTACCATTCAATCACATTATTGTACCATATTATGCAACTATTCTGATCAATACTACTATGTATACTACCCACCACGCTATTCAACCTGACTATTCGATAAATAGTCAAACGTACCATTTAGTCACATACTTCACGTTCATTTTTTATAATTATTCTTTTCAACCGCACTATTCGACAAACTATTCAATCATAATATCCTTGAACCATATTCTACACCCATGCTATTCATACGAGACATTCAATGAGATTATTCAATACTATTCGACCACACACTATCTATTCAACATGCTATTCAACCATTCTATTCACTAATACTATTAAAATCTTACTATTCGATCATTTTATTCATCCATTGTGTTCAGCTGTAGTATTAAAACGTACTATTCAATCGCAATATTCAACCGTACTATTCAACCACAATATTCAACCACACTCTATATTATTAGTCCATGATATTCAACAATAATATACGTGCTATTCGACCATACTATATTCAACGATGCTATCCAATATCACAGTTCAATCACATCATTCAACTATACTATTCAAACATACAATTTTATCGTATTATTCAACCATTGTATTCAATCAAAGTGCTCGGCAGTACTATTCAACCACAATATTCAACCATACTATGCAACTGTATTATTCATCCACGATATTCTACAACATTATTCAACCGTACTACTCAACCATTCTATTAAATAAAGCATTTAAATTAGAATTTCTAAGCATACTATTCAACTATAGTATCCATCACAACATTCAACCTTACTATTCAGTCACTTTATTCGTACATACTGCATTATCGAAGCATATTATTAAACACGATATTCATCCGCGCTATTCAATAATTATTATCTACTATTAGTTAGTATATTATAGTACTATTCAAAGATGCTATCCAATATTACCGTTCAATCACATATCATTCAATAATACTTTTCAATCAACAATTTACTTATGTTATTCAACCATAGTATTCAATAAAACTGTTCAGCAGTAGCTATTTCAGCACAATATTCAACCATACTCTATAACTATATTATTAGTCCATGATATTCAACAATATTATTCGTGCTATTAGACTACACTTTTCAACGATGCTATCCAATATTACCGTTCAATCGTATCATTCAAAAATATACTTTTCAATCATACAATTTAATCATATTTTTCAACCATACTCTGCAACTAGATTATTCATCCATGATATTCAACAATATTATTCAACCATACTATTCTGTCATATTATTCTATTCTATACTGCTCAACTATTCTATTAAATAATGCTATTCAACTTGGCTATCCAAACGTACTGTTCAACTATACTATCCACCATACTATTCGGCAATGCTATTCAACCATATTAATAATGCTATTCGACCATATTATTTAACCACATTATTCAACCAAGTATAGCAATTTTACTTTCTCGTGTGATGCATTTGGATAGTATATTTTCTATTCGTACAATTTCCAAAATAATAGCCGTAAATCGCCTTTTTCTCCGTTTTAACCCCTTACTTACCGAGAGTCAACCGATTCCAGAGGGGTCTACTCTCTCTCTATCAACGACTCTATGACCGCGAGGCCTTATCAAATTCAAATTCCACGACGACGTTATGACGTAAATTACAGGCGTGCCTATCAAATTGTTCGGGTTACAATTTCAAAGTGAATGGCTTCCCTTTGAAATTTCACGGTTCACCAGTTTTCCTCATTATAACTGCCCCATTATCCATACAACTACCTCTTCGCTCGCGCTTTTGTTTCGCCACTTCGTACACTAACCGAATTTCCGTAAGCCCTGAGAATTTTGGTGGTGCAGTGGGGCACGGGGCCAGGGTGGGGGGAATCAGGCGAAAAGCAAAACCGTGTAAATTTACAGGAAGCTGAGCCGGGAATTTGGGATGGCGCGAAATTGAATCGGGGAAGTGACATAATGTTGGAAAAGCAAAACTCAATTTGCAAAATTCTCTTATTTTTTATAAGTCGTGGAAATGTCGAATTAATGACCACACCCGCATTAATGTTTTCTTTCTTTTTTTTTGTCTTTTTTCTTTTTGTAATAAAAATATTCGAAACGACAAAATATTTTATTATCGTTCATCAACCATACTATATAATTAACGATTTTTTCTTTCAGTGTATAAATGACGATAATCGCAAAAGCCTGCGTAAAAAATAAAAAAAAAAAACAAAAAAAAATGTATACCGCAAGAGAAAATTAACGCCCAAAGTCAGATGACGTTTTAATATGTCACGCCGACGAGGAGAAATTATTATCGCATAAACCAATTTTACAGTTGAGCGGAGAAATGTTGCAGAGTCATTGCAAGTCAAAATTTAGCGCACATATAATCGAGCGCCGGCTAAATTTATAAATTCGTGCGTCATAACGAATCAGAAATAACGAAACAGAAAAAAAGAGAAAAAAAATAAGAAAAATAATGATTGAAAAATGCACGTTTCGCCAATTCATCGACGTTTCTGAATTATATTTCGCTTCGGGGACATAAAAAGCGAAAGAATGCGTATTGCGAGAAATGCCGGAATGATTTATATATATATGTATATATTATTTCTATATACGAAAAGTGATATACGTTAGAATTGAATTCGCTTATAAGTAACGCGGCATTCGATACGCGCTTTAACCCCTATTAACCCGTTATTACGCAACGCACACTATACATACATATATGTATATATGCAGACCCGGAAAATTGTCTCTCCCATCAATGAGTCTTATACTTGATTTCTCCGAGTCGTTTTACGACATTACTATTTTAATATTTGAATATATATATATATCTGATATTGAAATACAACTGATAATTGCAAGCGAATAAACGAGCATTCATTAAATATATATATATATATACATATATACAAGCAAACATCGGCAAACTAATCGGTATCGATATAAAACTTATCGTGAAAACATGTGTATACTTATTTAAAGTCAATTGCAATAGGCCGACAGTGCCATAAAAAAATCGTAAATTTATAAACATTTTTTCGAACAAATTTTGTTTACGATTTTTTAATAGTTACATATGTATTTTTTTCATTATCCTTCGAAAATTTCACACACTTCTTTGAAAAAATCGTAAGCCAGTACTCCGATAAAATAATCCTTATTTCACAGATATCTCTTAGAAAGAATGACATTTCACTTAAAAAAAAATATTAGATGTTTAATTAGAGATTTATAATAAGACATCATTACCAATGCACTAAAAAATAATTAGGGGTGTCACCGATTATTAACTTCATTCCCTGATCACACTCTCTAAATTTCTTGGGATGAAATTTTACTCCACAAAGAGTGACAATTGAGGCACTCTTCAAAAGGGTGAATCGTCACCCTTTGATAGTGACATTTCACTGTTTGGAGTATAAATTCTTCGACTCACTCCAATATAGAGCGAAATTTCACTCCAAAAAGTGTGAAATATTACTCTTCAAGAGTGAAAATTCACTCTTTTGAACGGTGGATCAATTTTCACTCTTTAAGCGTGAAATTTCGCACTTCATGAAATTTAAAGAATATAATTACCATTTTCATTAGTAAGAATCATTCCTTGTATATAAGCTTCAAATACGTATAAACTACTATGAAAATTCACTCTACCAAAGAGCCAAAATTGAGCGACTCTATTAAAGGAGTGAATTTTCACTCTTTAATAGTGACATTTCACTGTTTAGAATGTAAACTCTTCGACTTACTACAAGGTAGAGTGAAATTACACTCCGAAAAGTGTGAAAATTCATTCTTTCGAGGAATTGCTCAATGTTCACACTGTAAGAGTGAAATTTCACTCCATGAATTAAAGATTATAATTACTATTTTTATTAATAAGAACCATTTCCTCTATAAGATACATATATATGAAATACTATGAAATTTCACACTACAGAGAGTGATAAATGAACTACTCTTCAAAAGAGAGACTTTCTATTCTGTTTGGCATGTAAATTATTCGACTAAATCCAATGTAGAGTGAAATTGCACTCCGAAAAGTGTGAAAAAATATTCTATTGAAGAGCGGCTCGATTTTCACTATTTAAGAGTGAAATTTTATTCTTTAAAAGTGAAATTTCACTCCATGAAATTTAAAGATTATAATTGCAATTTTTACTAATAAGAACCATTATTCCTTCTATATTTTTCATATATAAACTACTATGAAATTCACTCTGCAATGAGTGATAATTGAGCCACTCTTCAAAAGAGTGAATTTTCACTCTTCAAGAGCGACTTTCCACTCTATTTGGGATTTTAATTCTTCAACTAACTCCAATGTATATTGAAATTTCACTCCAAAAAGTATGAAATGTCACTTCAAAAAGTATGAAATTTCACTTCAAAAAGTATGAAAAGTCACTTCTTTGAAGAGTAGCTCGATTTTCACTATTTAATCAGTGAAATTTCACTCCATGAAATTTAAAGATTATAATTACAATTTTTATTAATAAGAACCATTCCTTCTACATGTAAACTAATACTAACAATGAGCCACTCTTTTAGTAAAAAAAATGAATTGTCACTCTTCAAGTGCGACATTTCACGATTACGAGTCGGCGGCGAACCCGGAGTTCTCAAGAAAACCACAATTATTCTATAATGCGTTCCATTTTTTAAAACCTTGTAACTTTCCATGATTCAAAACTTGTATCTTTATCGCAGGATCTGAATCAGATCTCAAAAGAATCGAGTTAAGATACGACTAAATCCGTGAAGATCTGAACTGAAACAAATGACGCGTATACGTATGCGCCTCGAATCGGAATTTGTTACTCGCACTTCAAAAGTACAACACACTGAATTTCAAGTTTGCACTAGTATCTTAACAATACTTTTAATGATTATAGTAACAAGAATATCAACGATTGAGTCGAAATTCGTTACTAGTCGGATTTTTGAAATTCAATATGGTGGACAAAGTGCCGAAACTTCCCTCGATTTATACGTGAAACTCGAATAGTCGTGGATCACACGAATCCGTTGCGACATTTTGGTCATTCAAAATGGCAGATCCAATATGGCGGACCAAAATCTTCGACTTTCTCGCTGTTTACGATAAGCTCATAATTTCCGAATCAATCTTTATACTTTATATATGTTATTTTTTATTATTATTATATAATTTAATTATTATATGCCTTCCCTTTACTCCTACTTCTCTCATTTTTCTTTAATCTTTCTTCAGATTTCACTGCGAATAAAGCGATTTTCACCTTAACTTTTTAGAATCTAACCCATTAAGTCCCAAAAAGGCAAAATTTGATCTTACGTTTAAAAATTTCAAAAATTTGATTTTCAATTGTTAATTAACAATTAAAACGAAAAAACGATTTTTTTTTGAAAAATGTTTAATCAATCAAAAATTTGAGTGGGAACCCTGGTAGAAATGAAAACATTTCTTAGCCAATTCTTAGACAGTTCAGATATTTACCATGTTAAAGGCATAGGAGAAATGGATAGTGTAAGAAAA
>JAPYZR010000936.1:0-27355 GCA_030522945.1 Trichopria nigra
TTTTTATCGTACGATTTTTTTTAACAAAATGGCGGCCAAAAAACGAAAGCTACAAAATCAAACTTTCATTTTACTACTGTTTTTGACGTTAATCCCATATTCGAACCAGATCAATTGCATTTTTTGTACACCTTGTTCTACACGGATCAGATCAAAATTCCCAACCTCATTGATATCGAATTGATACGAATTGGTTCTATAAGATCCTACATTTTCACCTCAAATACCAACCTCATACACGATTACAATGTTAATTCTGATCGAATCATTTATTCGGATTCGATTACGTCTCATCCTATTTCGGAATCTTTTCTACATCTATAATTACGATCTGATCACTTTTTCCTTACTCGAATGACAAAGACGCCGATGGATCGTGTTTAATGAAGAATTGTGCCGCATTCGTCCCTCCATTCGTCAATAACTACTTAAAACGTCGTCGCGCCCGCGTATATACAAAGAGAAATCACCAACAACTGACAGTAGGGTATACAATCTTCGCCAATCATTTCATGTATATCGCGATTGTTTAAAGAATACCAACACCGACGCACGTCACGATTTATACGACAGACATGTCCGCATTATGCAAGGGCTCTGTGCATTCGCCAATTTATATATATATACGTATATATCAGAATTTTAGACGTACCCACACACTAATATGCCGCGCGCTTAATTAAAGCCAATTATGTATACAATTGTAGGCACGTGTAGTTCAAAATAGGTGGCTCGTCTTCTACCGATATGGCCGCCTCTTGAGCGCGTACTTATATATATATGTACGTGTGCAAAAGGTTATACGAATCGTACTGGATGTATATGTAATTGGTTATAATTGTGCACGATTGTATTTCGACTCGGCACGTGTACAATTATGCATGACTTCATCCGGACACTCTTTTTTTTTTCCCTCGTTGAAACTGTATATTTCGTCGCGATGCGTATATGCGCCAACTTTCGTTACGAATTTTCAACATTCCCGTTTCCCGTTACATTTTCGCTGGAATTCCATTCACGATCGTAAGTTAGCTTCGAGCTTACAAGTTTTTATTCGTTTTTGCGCGACACGTGAAAATTAACATTAAAAAAAATGGCGGTTCCAAAATGGCGGATACATAAAGTTCGTGTAATTTTTCGTAAAATTTCGAAAAGGGTCAGTTTCACGTGTTTTCTTTTTTTTGCACGACTCCCACGACTCTAATCATGCTTCTTAAACGTCGCCCGCCATATTTCGGCCACCATTTTGAATTCTATAATGATGACCTGAGATTCGCAAACATCCACCCCAGAAAAAAGAAAAAAGAAGAAAAAAAAGAAAAAACATACAAATACTCCGTTTTTATCCGGAATGGGCGTTTCGTCAAGGTTGCCTCCGACGTATTTCAGACGCCATTTTGAATTTTAAAATTGTAACAATGGACTCGTGAACGAAAGTAACCCATACTACGTATATAGTCTTCTTATTTCCTGCTATTTTACAAAAGGACGATCACGAGTCCGATATTTACAAATTTCCTCGATAAAAGTCGCCGTTGTGAATCCGCCATTTTGAATTTTAAAATTGTAACAACGGACTCCTGATCGAATGTAACCCATACTACGTATATATATAGTCTTTTTATTTCCTGCTACTTTACAAAAGGACGATCACGAGCCCGATATTTACAAATTTCCTCGATAAAAGTCGCCGTTGTGAATCCGCCATTTTGAATTTTAAAATTCTGCCTCGCGGACTTTACGTTGAAGTACGAATCGTTCCAACCGGTCCACGATTTCAACCGGATTCAACAACGTTTTCGCATCGAAACTTCCGATTCTTTGCGATACGGATAAAAAGAAATTAGCGTTTCGGCGTCCGTATTAAAAAATCGTGCCCGAAAAATTGACATCGGCGTGGAATAAAAATTGTCGCGAATACTGAACGATCGATAGCTACTTTTTCCAGCGCGATGTACGGATATACGCATAGCAAAAAAAAAAAAAAAAAAAAACCCCCCCACCAAAACGCCAGGGCCCCCCCCAAAGGAAAAACACACCCCCCCCTCCCAACCCCACAAAAGGGAATCGATACGCGTTTCTCAACTTTCGAGAAAAGGCGCCATCTACGTCGGATCGGCGGCGCTCAGTACCGGAGACTTTCGGAACTATTTTGCCACGTTTGGCAATACATTTTACAAACCACGTTAGCGAAAAAGTGACAAAAGTTTTCATTCTTTCTTTTTCCCATTTATCACGGAATAAAATTTTTCGAACATTTCATCTATTCTTGAATAAAGTTCCGACGTCAACATCACCTTTCCCGATCAAAATTCATCCTGTATACGCACAATCCACGAATCGCAACGAAACAGTCCCTATAGCTAGAAATAACCGCTCAGAGGAATGCGTCGTTCTCCGGGCGAAAAGCGGCACTTTTCGTCATCTCGATTTTCTTCTACCATTCCTACAAGCGGATCGTTTCTGTTCGATGGATTTTCCGGTCTAAAACAATACCGACCGTTAATTGATCTGAATTTCGGTCGCTTTAAGGTTTTACCGCATTAACGCTTACTCAAATGCGTTTTAAACGAGTATGACGCGAACGTTCCGCGTAATACTTATTAATATGTCGATAGTTTTGTTTCATTGGGTCTTGGGTTATGCCTAGGGTTAGGCTGGGTTAACTCGTAACGCGCTATTATACGGGGAAGAGATAATGAACGAGCGAGTGCTCGTTTAGCCGTACGCCGAGCGTTGCGAGAAAGAGCTCGTTAGGGAAACTCGTGCTCCGTATTTTATTTCTTTTCTTTTTTTTTTTTTCATTATTTCATTTTATATCGTGCTTTTTTTTTTACACCTTTTTTTCATGTGGCATTTCTCGAGAGCCTCGATCTGGACCACGGCCAGGAGAATTCGGTTAAGTATAGAGCAGTATTCGGGCTGCTACGACACAACGAGGGTATATAGTCGCACGGCGAATCGCCGCGACTCTCCTCCCGAATTTTTAAAGCGGACAAATTTCCCGTACTCGCTTTCCTAATGACTTTTTTAACCGATTCTTTAATTCAAATTCCACCTTTTTTATTTTTACGATTCACGAGGGTGCATTCGCGATGGGTGCCTGCTCGCGATATATGATGCCGATAGCTTTTCGTACCTTCTGGAACGAACGTTGCTGCCAAGGGTACATTACTTAATTGAAGCCTCCGTTCGAGTCCCCGAAAATTACGCGAATCCATTGTACGAATTATTCTTTCGCAGTCGGAGTTCCCTCAAAAAAAAAAAAAAAACGCCCGTCCTATCGGGGCTATCGACAAAGTGAATCTCCGATAATTAGCATCGGCATTCGGTTGAGACTGGCATTTTCAAGGCCAATTTTCGCGTTCGTCAGGGTGTGGGCGGCGACGTAATGAACCGCCGATGGTAGCTAAATATATATATGTGTGTGTGTGTGTGTGTGTAACGTCGTATATGACTAGTGACACTTTATGTGTAGCCCCGTATACACTCTATCGGCGACCTCGCTCATTGTCGGTTAATGCACGCAACGGGCCAACTGCAAAACCTGCGACAGGGATGATTGATTGAATTAACGATCGGCTTTCTCGCGGCCCAACTAAATATAGATATATATGTGCGGTGCGTGGGCCCAGGCGATAATAATAAATTCCCGAGCGGACAATCGTTAAAGCGAAACCTCGATGACCGATATATATATATATATATATATATATATATACTTTGGTGTATATAATTACGGCCGGCGCTTAATGTGAAATGTTCATCGAGATGCGAAATATTCGAAAAATTTATCACGTCGCCTAAGGTCAGCGTTTCGTCCATGGGCTATGGCGGCTGCGAGTAACGCCGTGTGCAGAGAGCAAAGATGTCATTATTATTTGCATCCAGCGTTACGGGTAGGAATGGTTGGACCATCGCATTTATTCCCTCTTCATCGTCATATATAGCGCCACCTATAATATAGTTGCGTATCAATGTGTCTTAGCGATGTCGGCTGACTTCGCGTGTCATGATTAACCGGTCTGACCGTGACTACCTCAAATTTTATACACGATTTTCACTGGAATCTCGGCGGAGATTCAATACTATATATATATATATATAGTGAACATCATTTTTTCGAAATCCAAAATGGCGGATGAAAATTTTTAAAAAACAAATAATAAATTATCATTGACATGGAAATATGAAATCTATAAATAATCATCTTTGAGATCTGAAGGGTGCTCTAAAGTAGAACAGTTACTGACCTAACCTAACCAATATACATATATATGTGTTAAGAAAAATCGTTTCAGCCAATTTTCATCTGAACTTGTTCAGTTTTGAGGTTAGGTTAGGTCAAGTTAGTTCAGTAACTGTTCAGTAACTTTAGAACACCCTTAACATCTCAAAGATTGTTATTTATAGATTTCATATTTCCATTTCAATGATAATTTGTTATATGTAGGATCAGTTACTTCTAACATTTTTAACCGCCATTTTGAATTTCGAAAAGGTAATGTCCGTTTCGTAATTGTGCGGTGATTGTATTCATTTATCATCAATATTTTAAGTGTGGTCCGCCGTATTGAATTTAAGTATTTACAAAACTATATTGACTTCGAATTTCAATCGTTTTTTTTTCGATTTATTCCATGTCAGGATTTCAAAAACGCTGTTAATTAAACAAAAAATATCCCCTTATTTTCATTTTGTTCTAAAATCTACTGTACGAGTATACGTAAATACATACAATACATCTTACACACGTACGTACATCACTTAATAATTTTAAAAACTGTAATAATAAAAAAAGTACTAAAAATGTACAATAAAAATACTAAAAAATACTAAAAAGTACTAAAACTTTTTAAAACCCTATTAAAAATGCTATTAAAAAGGCTATTAAAAAACTATTATAAACGAAATTTTTAAATATTAAAAAGCTATTAAAAAAAATATTTTAAAAAACTATTTTAAAAAACTATTAAAACCCTAGTTAATAAACTACTAAAAAAATACTACTATTGAAATAACTATATAAAAACTATTTTAAAAACTACAAAAAAAAACTATTTAAAAAGTATGAAAAGAATATTTTGAACAACTACTAAGAAACTATTTTAAAAAAAATTATTTAAAAAACTATTTAAAAAGTTAGCAAAAAAAACTATTTTAAAAAGTTAGCAAAAAAACTATTTTAAAAAACTATTTAAAAAAACGATTAAAAAACTATTAAACAACTATTAAAAACATATTCAAAAACTATTCAAGAGGATATAAAAAAAAACTATTTAACAAAAAAAAACTAATTGAGAAAGTATAAAAAAAGTATTTTACAAAATATTTCGAAAAACTATTTTAAAAACGATTTTAAAAAACGGTTCAAAAAAACTATTAAAAAACTATTTTTAAAAACTATTTAAAAAAAGCATTAAAAAATATTTTAAAAACTATTCAAAAAACTTTTATAAAATTATAAATGAGATTATGAGTTATAATGTTGTAATGTTAGTCGCGAACTATTAATGCCGACTTATAAAAGTTATTTTGACGAGCGTCTACTTTTTAATTCTAAGTCTTGAAAATGACATTTCGAAACGTCGACAAATTATTAAAAAATTAATTTCGTTTCTTTTTTTTCTTGGCTCGATCATCGATCGAGCCATTTTTCATATACATTATATTTAAAAAAGAAAAGCATTCAAAAAATAAAAAAAATGTTCTTCTTTAGAGAATTATTCCATTATTTATTCAATTAACAAACTACACTAATTACTTCAAGCCAACGCAAAAATAATTGACGTTTCGTAACTTCCGCTTTCTTTATCTACACTATATAATACGTCATCCATTACCGACATTAGGACCAGTTCCAAAAAAACCAAAACTTTATTTTCAAATGCTACCGGAAAAAATATAATAAATCCCAAATAAAACTGGTTGCAGTTGCAGCAAAATTGTCATAAATAAATGAAAAGAGAGTAAGAAATCAATGAACGATAAAAGATGTACCGTTGTTGCTAGGCATGCTGAAATTTATAAATATTGGAATTATTTCGCGAATCTATTTATTCCTTGATTGATAACTCTTGTATAGTCTCTAATTTAAGATGTGACCAAGCATCGTAATCCGTTTGACGAAAATTATTGAAAAAATTAGTTACATTTTTTATATCTTTTTTTTTCTCTCTCTTTACTTTTATGTCGCTTTATCACACCGTATAAAAGGTATAGGTCTCTACGCCGAGTACAAGTGCAAACAACATGACCATTATTATCATTGTGAGAAGTGAACGAAAATTGTAACAAAAAGTTCGATTTCATTTTTCACGTTTTATTTTCTTTATATTTTTAATTCCATCAATGGCAGAATAAATATTTGAACCGAATAAATTTGCCATTGAATTTATTCACATGATACGTTATATTTCAAATTTACTTTCGTAAAGTAACATTTTTTTGTTTGCATTCAAATCGATGGTCTTATAAAATTATTTACACATTCAATAGAGAAAAAAAATATTAATTTTCAACATCGTTCTCGTTATTGACAGAGCAATTACGAAATATTTACGTTATTCCTACAATTTCATTCTTCGATTGTAGGCGTCATTGGATCTTTCGAAAACTTTCGTAATGAAGCTAATAAAAGTAACATTTTACAATAACTTTTTTTTTTAAGTTTAAATTGAAAAAACAATAATCTTCCCGTATTTTAGTACATTTATTAGACACACATTACGAAAGAAACTTTAAATAGTCCTCGCGTCTTTCTGGTATTCCCAACGGCCACCCTAACGCAACACGGGTAAAAAAGTTGTACGGAATGAGCACGAAAGGTACTCTTCAACTCCTCCTTTACGCATCGATTCCTCGTCTCATTTTTTCGAGTACTTCTTTCGGTCCTCATTTTAAATTCATACAAAAATAAACTTATTAATCGATGAGTAGGACTGTAAGAGTACTTTTTATACTTATTCCGTACAACTTTTTCACGTCTGAATCAAACGAAAGGAAAATCTCGTTGCTCGAAATCTCTCATCGCTATCTACCGGATCCTGCTTTATTACCGACTGCACGTTTCGCGTCCGATTACGGGACAATGGTTCATCCCCTTTAAATGCTTCCCGGAATGATGTAATATGAATTCAATACAATAAGTCAGCGATATTCCGTGGTTTTAATAACAGTTCAACATCGTCGAATTGATACACCGAAAAACGACGATGCAAAAGTGCGGTACATTGTGATCCAGCGAAAATCGTGTAATTTTTTGTTTGTTTATTTTCGTTTCATTCGATTTTACTTACTTTAATCCTTCGAAGCATACCTTTTTCTTTACACGGAAAACAGGGAACGCTGATTACGAATCCGATCTTGGATTTTGAAAATTCAAAATGGCGGATCCAAGATGGTCGACGAAAACGTGAAAAGTTACTTCGATCGATCTGAAACTGTGTAATCGGGGATCTTATATAGAGGTCACAAATTACGAATCTCATTTTATAGGCTTACAAAATTCAAAATGGCGGATTCATGTTGAAAAATACGAATGTAAATTTGTATCCCCCATTTTGAATTTTGATAATCTGTGGTCAGATTCGTAATCACCGACCCCAAAAACATAACCGACAACAATTTCCTTTCAGCACACGTTCTTTCTGCAGAAACCTGTATTTTTTATACTTTGTTTATCAATATCAACAAATGAACGTAATATTGATTATTGATTAATTATTTACATCTCTAAACATCTTGCCAAAATAAACAAGCAAAAAATTTTGCAACAAAATTAAATTTTAATTGCTTGAAAGTTAAAAAAAAAAATGCGCTGAAACAAGGTGTCTATCCAGATTGAAGCGTATACCAAAAGAAAAACTCGAATAATGATTTCGACAATTCCGAGAAAGAAAGTGGACCAATGACATGCGTGTGCGCATATATACATATATACGTATTTTGTTTTGATAATTTTCCTAGAACTCTTACGTTTCGAATAGCACCGTCGTGCGTAAACATTCTTTTCGCGCGCACGCCTCCTTTTCGTCGAACGCTCCAATATCAAATTTAAGAGAAAAACGTTTCAAGCGCATTGACAGTGAAATGTCCTTGAAATTTCACTCCCGGCTTCATATGTTTATCAACGCCTTATCCCCTTTCTACGATTTGGTACGAGTTCAAAATTGTCGACTACTTCCTCGAACACTTTTTTTATTTATAAACAATGACAAATTGAGTAAATCGTTAAAGTGTTCCTATAACATTTCCTTAAAGGACCCGTAACAGGGCACACCTTCGACGGGGGTCGAGACGTGCCAACAATAAAATCCGAGTTTTATTACGTTTTAAAACCGTGACGGCTTCCGTTTCTGCATGTGGCTTTTTGGTTTTGTCGGTAATATCTTTAAAACTCTGTTCCTTTGTAGAAAATAAGACCAGTTTACAATAGAACCTCCCCCAAATTTAGACTGGGCTGATATCACTCGCTCGTCTTGCTTCACCGCTCTTATGTATGTTAGAAACGGTAATGGGACAAGAAACACGTTACGGCCTGTCTAAATATGAGAGGTTCTACGTCATTGATTTAGTCTAAATTTGTGAGGTTCTACTGTGTATGGCCATTTTTCCTGGGCTCCATTATTTTTAGCGTAGATGGGATAGGGGAAAATGATGGGCAGAAACTCACGTCATTTTCCACTTAAAAATGTTACATTATAAATCTAATCTAAAAGCCCTGAAGTTACTGGATAAAAACTGTAGACGTAGGGCTAGATATAACGTCAGACGAATCTTTCGAGCTCGCAGTAAGAGACGCGACGCTAGAGTATTGAGATGGCCTGTCTGATAATGAAATATGATTGATAAACGTGCGGGAAACGCCGATCGAAATCGGCACCACTACTGACAACGACCTTAGCAAGTTGTAATAACGAATGACTGCATCCAAATACTCGAGCGTCTTCGTGGCTAAAAAAAAAAAACACGTAAATGATATAAAAGAGCAACTAACCTTTTCTCTGTCGAAGACCTGGTTGGGCAGCGCGTGACCCTTGGTTCGCCATTGGCAGGGATGTTGACCGCCGAACTCGGCGCAGACGGTGTGGAAGCACCCATGACACTCTGTAGGACAAACAGATCCACACATACAGCAACACTGATCACTAAAGCGTTGGTAATTGCCGCAATTGTAATTATTTAATTTCCTATAAACGTCCCCATTACTGAGTCTCTGGTATATCTTTGCCCCGGTCCCGTCGACGCGGTCCTCGTCGTAATTCGCGCTCTCCTCGGTTTTCGCGAAGACATTGTTGCAACCGTCGTCGGTACTTTTGTTACCCCCGTGCCCAGCGTCATCCTCGGCATTGCACCAGCACATCAACCGATGGAAGGATGACACTCTCGCGCAACCCGACGTCACGTCGACGATCTTCTCGTTGGGATTGTTCGCGGCACCGGTCGCCACCCCATTGTTCTTGCCGGGCAGAGTCGCGCTACCGGGGAGGAACGGGTCTTGCTTCGTGGCCGCCTCGTCGTTAGTCGGGGTGACGGAAGGGCTCGAGGCGAGGAAGGTTCCCGAAGAGGAAGTGACGGAAGCGTTCAAGGACACCGAGAGATTTACGTTGGCTCTTAGCTGCCCGACACTAGCGCCGCCGTAACGGACCTGCTTGTAAATCGAGTCCGAGTCGCAGCCATTGCTGGCCGAGTTGACGACCGAGGTCTGGTGAGGGTGATCGCCGTGCCCGTTGGTAGCGGCCACCCGAACGGGTGATGTGTCCCCGGAGGTACAGTACGCGGCACTTCCTGGCGTCGACGAAAGTTTCCCCGTAAGGTATCCCGCTGAGCCTCGCGGCTTTTGAGACTGCTGCTGCTGCTGCAGGATGCTCGTGGCAGCCAGCTGCTCGGATGGGCTGGAACACGGCCGCAGCATGTAGTTCTCCGAGTCGACGGCTAGCAGTCGCGACGTGACCGGCGACTTGACTGGGGCGCTCTTTGCCCCATCGTTCTCGCCTTTCCTCGCTTTCGACTGTTGCTGATGTTGCAGTTGCTTCGAGTCCGAATCCTCGGACTCCTCGTTGATCGTCGTCGTCGCGCTATGGGGAAAGTAATGGTCTTGGATCTTGACGGAGTAAAGTGCGCCGACGGACTGCTGCACGTGTGCGGCCGGGGACGCGATGGACGCACCACGCATCATCACTGAACTCGATAGGTTTCTCGCTCATCAAGAGGCACGATTCCAAGTGGAGGATCGATTTAGGTCTTGTGGCTGTCGATTAGCGTCAGCGAGCTCTTCTCCGGCGAGTCTTGCTCTCCCATCAAAGTGACGTCAAAATATCCCATTGTTTCACTCTCGAACTGGACAATAACCTTCCTCTCCCGACGCTGTTTCAAGACTGACGATACACTCTCACACTCTCATTGCTCACTCTTCTCCTTAATTCCCGGACGATGATACGTTGACGATCTATCCGCCGCTCTTCTCTCGTTACTCTCGCGATAAAGCCTGTCCTTCGCGTCTTCAACACGTGCGGTGGCGGCTACATACGTCGACTCGTCGTCGTATCGTTGACATTGCCGGAGAAGACGATACTCGCGAGATAACGTCGTCAAACTCTTCGGCGGTCCGGATTCGGCTGCCGTCGACCGATTGCTCGAATATTCCAAGAGCCTTCCAAGAATCCGTTTTTCGCGAACTAACTTCTCGCTTCCCCGTCCAAGTCGAGGCGTTGCGCGAGCGGCCTAGCCGAGCCGGGAGCGACCTTTGTAAAAGCGAGAGATCCGAAGCGAATCGAAACCGGTTTCGAGCGTAGCGACGTTGTAGGAGCGAACGTACTGGCAAATAAACTGGCGCACCGAGTGCGCGATTTTTGACGAAACCCGTATTAGCGCGAGATGGTCGAATTTCCGATCGACAGGTTTGTCGATCCTCCGGATGGCGACCTCCGGCCTTCTGCTCACGTCCAATCGTTCGACGAACGTCGGTTCTCTATCTCTCACTCTCTTGAAAATTGAAAATGCAGTTCGCGGATCGGCGCGGACGGAGAACGAGTGAGAGGGAAACAAGTCGAAAGTTTCCCTCACTCGAGACGTTAAGCTAAAAACGTCCGGCTGTCGGCCAAGTTCCACGATAGTCGGGTGCACGCCTTCTGCACTGCAGCGGAGTGAGAATGCTGCTGCTGCTGCTGCTGCTCTCCTGTTTCTTCAATGTCGCGAATAATCGCTTGTCGAAAATGCCTTTCTCACTGCGACTCGGCCGTTCGTGGGCTTCGTGTAATGAACAAAAGTGTGCCTGGGCGCTTGTTGAGGAAAAAGCTCCCAATAAATTGGACTCGGTTCGGCGAACGTTTCCCTGGCGGAAAATCGCTACGGTGATCGCCGATCGATGGTATCCTTGAACGTCGTTCGAATGTGTTTGCCAGATCCGTTATCGTCGCCGTGTCAATTTATTCGAGCACCGGCGCTTATCACCTTTGCGATCGCCTTCAATTTTCTATCTTCGATTCGTCGCCGATCATCGGTCCAGCTTCGATGCAGCCTCTATTCGCTTCGAGTGCTGCTGATACCCGGTTCATTCCGAAAGACAGCGGCGTGTGTGTGTGTGTGCCTCTCTCTCTGCGTGCAAGAGGAAAAGGTAGGGAGAGAAGGAGATAGAGAGTGAGAGGATGAGCAGTAACGATAGCCGGAAAGAGGGACAAAGAGAGAAAGAAAGGGAGAAAAAGCGAGGGAGAGAGAGAGAGAGAGCGAAAAACGAGTTTTACACGTTCCTCTCTGCACCGCCTCCTTCCCTCTTCGCGGAATAATCGAATTCGACTGATCGGGTTATCGACGGCGCTTCCTTGCACTTCTCGTCCTGTCCCGCCGATAGCACGGGTCACTCGGGCGACACGTTCCCCCGAACCGCTCCAACAATCCAAGAGCTGCTCGGTTACAAAACTTTTGCCGAGCCGCTTAACGCGATTGTGGACCAATCTTTGAATTATCGTCACGGTCCGCGTTGATGCACCGCTTGACCGAAACTCTCTCGCACCATCCGCGAATTATTATAATCCGGCGCTTTTCCTTCCTTCCTTCCTCTTTTTTTCGACTGCCAGCGAGCCGAATACGTTCACGTTTCGCGGATCATTTCGATTCCACCGTGCTCCGAGAGAGTAACGAGCGAAGCCAATCGGTAGCGAACCGCACCAGCGTGCACTTTCTAATCGGCTTCTCCGTTCTTGGACTATCCGAACCGTTCGAATGTCACTTATCGCGGTCTTGGAGCGTGCAGTCCATTTTTCGCCAAACCTCGGAGCCCTCTCCTCCCTCGCTTTTCTTGGTTGGCCTCATCCCGACGAGCGAGACATCGTGTGCCCTCTCGTTTCTTTGTCGAGCCGGGGGAATTCGAGTAGATGAATTCCCGTCGAGTCGGACCTTCGGACCTGCTGCTCGCCCGAGTGTCCCCGCGCGCGCCTACTCACACACACACAGACGCAGCACACAGTCGCAGCACACCCACCGACACGCGCGCACACGAGGTTCGATGGGCACCGAAAACTCAGCCGACCGTCGCGAGAGACCCGTGCACTTCCACTTTCCGGATGGAAAAATTCGTCGCCGGCACTACCCCGCACTTTTTTTGCAACTTGCTCGTTCGCTCGTTCACTCGCGAGCGTTCCTCGTATGCCCGTGCACGTTCGATGCGTTCTCCACTCGCTCCCGCAGTCTCCCTTCCTTGCCGCTCGCGTCCGTCCTCTCCCTCTCGCTCGCTTCTGCTCGATCGCGAATCGAGGAACCGAGTCGAGTGCGCCCCGCAACGCAGGCACACGCGCGCGCGCTCTCTAACACACGCACACACACATGCACACACGAAGGAAGGTGGGACCCGCACCGACGTGCACGTCACCGCACAAAGCACGGATACCTCTCGGCTGTTCGCGAGCTCGACTTCCTCCTCCTCCGCCTCGCGCGCCCCGCTCCGCCACCGCCGCCGACGCCTCCGCCGCCCCCTACTCCGGCCAGCCGGGTTCCTTCTTCGTCTTGCCTCGTATAGCCGTCACCGCTGCCGCCGCTCTACCTACTTGCCCCTTGTCCCTCGACGAGCGGCTTTTCTCTACTGATTTTCACGATCCGCCACTCTGCCGACTTTGAAACTAACCGGCGGTTCCGGCCACCTTCCCGTCTCTCCGGAAAAAGCCCATGAATTCGATCGCGAGAGAGATTCCTTTGTCTCCACCCGGCAACCTCTCTCTCTCTCTCTCTCTCTCCCTCTCTACTCTGACATCGCGCTCGGGCTCGGCAACAATTGCGACGGTTGCCTAGGTCGCGGGAAATTTCGACGATCCAACGCGCGAACCGGCGCGATTGATCGAACCGACGGATTTTGGCAGCGAAATCTCCTCTCTCGCCGCTGCTTCACCGACACTCACTCCGATATAAGGCCGCACTTTTCCGACTCGGCGAGACAAAGAGACCGAATGGAATATTTGCGGACAAAACTCTCTTTCACTGTACTCGATTCAGCCGGCTTTCCCGGCGCGAATCCCTCTATATACTTCCATCCAGGTAGGATCACTCTCCCGTGACTTTCCGTGGCCTCCGTCGAGCTCCTTTACTCTCCGTCACTCGTTTGCTCTCCCTGGACGAGAGGCTGCTCGTTCTTGATCGTCCTCCCGATAATCTCCTTTATCTTTTCGCGGCCGAATACGCGATTGACTCTCCCTGATGCCTCGCGTTTCCTCGGGGAGAGAAAGGGAACCACCAGCCTAGTAAAAAGCGAGGAAAAAGAAGCAGCAGCCTCTCTTTCTCTCCGTATAATCGAGCTGCTGCCTTGGCCGCTCGTCCGCTGCTGCTGCTGCTGTCGAGGAGAGTCGGTGGCGGCTCAGCAGCTCACACAGCTGACCGGCCGGTGTGCCAGGATCGGTCAATAGCCATAGCTCGTAGAGAGCCGAGTATCACTCGTGCGATCCGACGTCGAGGCGACTTCGTGCGCCTTCGTCGCCGAGTTCGGGAAACTTCGTGGCCTTTAGCCGGAGCCAGGCTCGTATCTACGCCGGCTTGGTGCCCCCGACTCTTCTCTCTCTCCCTCTGATGATCCCAAGAGCTCGATCCATCCACTCCACTCGGCGCCTCACCACTCCGCACCGCGCCCTTCGCCACCGGCCGATCGACCCCTTCTCCTACCCAATCCCCCTCGCCCACTCCTACCCCGACCTACCGCGACCCTTTCTCTCTCTCTCTCTCTCTTTCTCTCTCTCTGACTCGGTGCAAATTCCCACCCCGCGTCCTTCCGCTGCTGCGCGCGAGAAACGAATCGCCGGCAACCGGCCGACGTCGCAGCGGAGCTGGAAGCGAAACGGTTGCGAGGGCCGCCGATTCAGCCGGTGCATTTAAATACCGACGGAATATTACGATCACGTCGCGAAAAAAGAAGCTCCTTTATGCACCGCGAATATGTATATACGTTACTTTTTCAGGGGTACGATAGGTACGCGCCGGCTATAATATGCAATTTTTAAGGCTGACACGATCGACCGTCGACGCGACTAAATTTAACTCCCTTACTGCTCGAAATGACCGACGGCCAGAGATGACACGTCAAAACGAGTCGAATGTTTAACGACGATTATTTCTTTTTTTTTATTGTTTCTGCAGGGTTTTTCGCACGCGGAAACGTCGAAGCGCGCGACACTGATGCAAGCGAAAAAAGAAACCTATATATACATACGTACACCATCGACCTAACAATTAAAAATGATGCATTCTCATGCGTGCGATCGGATAACCGGTCGCGTATTGAACAGAATTTAATGCAAAATATGATTGTTGGGAAACGGCGTCTTATCGCAGTTAACGTATTATTAAATAGCGACCATTAGACGGCGATTCGTCGCGCATGAGAAAGTCACGGACGATTATGAATAAATGTCGATGATGCACGATTGACGGGTCGACTTGTCGCAGAGATTCTTCGCGTTTTAACGCATTTGCGCGAATTAGCGATTTCGTTCGATCCTCGCGAATACGATTGATTTCGTTCGTTTTTTTGTTGTTAATTTTACCTCCATGATGTAATTTTAGTATTTCATTATTATTCCTTTTTCTTTTCCAATTGCCGACTGTTATCAATTTTATCGTGCGCTATCGGTTTTCGTCATTTTTCTATTTTAACGTTGTCATTTTTATCGATTTTGCGATTATCTGCCAACTTTAATTTTTCTCATTTTGAAAATTGAATCGGTGGAGTCAAAAACGAATTTCATCCTGTATTATAATTATAACAAAGTGAATCTATACTTATTGTATACTTCAATACATTGCAATTCATTTAAACCTCCAATTCAATTAAAACTTCAAATATTACTAATAAATTAAATCCAATGCATTTCAATTCAAAATTATTAATCGATAAATTCTGACTCAAAGCATACATAAACACACACACACACACACGCACGCACACATATATATATATGTATGTATATACTTTTCAATACATTTTAATTCGAGAGTAATGTTCACAAATTTACTTTTGTTTCCGATGCATCTACCAAATTTACTGACTTCATTTTTCTCATTCTTTGTTTTGTTTTTATAAATTTTTGCAGTTTTTCGATTCTCCGATGTTTTCCCTTGTTTCTTCATTTTCTATTATTAACTCTTAGCATTTTTTCTGTAATTTTTCTACTTCTGCTCCAAAATTATTTCGGAGCATCTTTTGAATTCTGTTTGGAGTAATTGCTGAAAATTGATCAGTACAGGGATAATTTCTCGTGGAAGAGCTATTTATTCTGGTCAAAAATGAAAAAAAAAAAAGATAATTATTTTTCGACAATTTTTGACCGATATATTGAAGAAAGAAAATAAAAAATTAGGACATATTTTTTAATGATTCCTTTTAATGTTTTTTTTTTCTCATATATACCATCTCTAATTGCCTCTTTTTTCAATATATTACAATTCAATATATTTTATTACATGCTCGTAAAAAAAAAATTATATTTTCGAGAAATTTTTTTAGATTTTTAAAAACATCACAAATTTTGCTAAATCCACTTTGAAAGCTGTAACACGAATTTTGAGGTCTCTTGTATTATTGAAATTGAAAATACATATTTTTATCTTAACGCTCGCCGAAAAATCTACAAAAAACGTATACTGGTCAATTTGATTTAATATCATAATTTTTACTGCAATGCCAGGAATGACTGAATGCAGAGAAATTATCAATTAAATTGTAACTTCGTAAAACGTCGATATTTTTGAGTTGTACATCGTCCAAATTACTACATTTTTATAACTTTTTTGCTTTGGAAAATGGTAAAAATACAATTTTTATAAATATGTCTGGAAAAGTGGCGCATTTGTCATGTAATATCCCTTATGTTTATCGTTTAACTGTTTTCAATGATCAATATTTTATCGTTTTTAATTTTTAGATTATTTCAAGTTTTACATCAAATTTTTGAGTTGTTTCGAATAATATATATATATATATATATATTATAGTCAAGAGAACATTTTGGATCAAGAATTTTAAAATTTCTCTTAACAATAAACTACTAGAAAGATACTATGAAAATTTATAAAAAAGTGAAATAATCAAGAAATTAAAAATGATAAAATTTTGGTTATTGATAACAATGAATTGATAAGCGTGAGTAAAATAATCCAAACAGAATTGAAAAGATGCTCCGAAATAATTTTGGGGCTTAAGTAGAAAAAATACAGAAATAATGCTAAAAGTTGGCAGAGATTGATAAACTAATGAAAAATGTCGGAGAATCGAAAAAACTGCATTTTTTTTCATTATTTTATAATCTTACCAAGTTTAATATTGTTCAAGTTTGAAAAGTTGGACACCAACGTACATTATATATATAATATATTTTTAAAACACCTTTTTTCATTCGATTTTAAGTTCTTTGTCCGTAAAGAATCTAGAAAATCAAGGAAAATATATATATTTTTTTTTTTATTTTCGTTCGACTTCAACGTTTCGAACTTCAGCGTCGGGTAGTTTAATACTTCAAAACATCTTTGATATTTTGAGAGTCATGAATTCTCTTTGTTCATTTTCGAAAAATGTTATCGTCATAATTAATTTTCCCAACTTTATTTTTGCTAAATACGTGACGATATTAAAAATATTTCTTAGCTGTTAATTAGGCAATTAATTAATTATCTAATTTATCTACCTTTAAAATCTTGCAATTTTAGATTTTATTATATTTTTTTTTGTATTTTCTTTCTTTTTTTCTTTTGATGTATTGTTAATTTTAAGAGAAATATTTTCTCTGAAGAGGATCAGAAAGTTAATAAAAACGTCAAAATTATCATTTTTATCCATACGTTAATTTTATTTTCAACTTTTTATTTTTAATGTTGTATTTCACATTAATTACTTTCATTATTCCAATCAACTTTTCATTCCGTATTGTTCTCATAATTTGCATTTATTTACTTTTATTTTCATTAAATTCCAACATTTTTAAATGTTATTAAAATTCTATCATTATGCTCGTTTGTTTGCTTTTCATAATTTTTAATCTAAATTTTAATCAGTTTAACTTTGACCTAAATAATTTTTGTTATCAATTTACAATTCACTTAAAAATGTTTCAGTACACATTATTCAATGCTCTTGTAACTTCAGCGTTCGCCTTTTAGTTCATTTCTACGCGAACGAAACATTTTCTAGTAAAAATTACTGAACCTTTCTGTAGTTAATACGTAAACTTTTGTCATTCGAAAATCATGAGTGATCAATTAATCAAATCTCCAAATCATGCAAATCAAAACGAAAAGTTATCCGGGAAAATGATACCAATGATTATCTTTCTGCATCATTGGTTTTCACCTCACGTTCAACATTGTAGGTTATTTGAAGGTGAAAGTCATTTCTTTTAATGGGAACCTCTACTTTTGTTTAAAATTATCAACAAGGTCATGGGCAAGGTCGAATGAAGGCGAATTGTACGAAACATCAGTGTAACCTTGAAATAACCTTCGAAATCAAGTTCAAGGTCAATATCGTCGGTACCAGGACGGTAACAAGTTCACCTTCATTCGACCTTGCCCAAAAGTAGAGGTCCCATTAAAAGAAAATGACTTTCACCTTCAAATAACCTTCAGAATTGAACTTTGAGGTCAATAAGGACTTTTAAATTTTATTTATTTGCATATTTTTACATATTCAATTATCTTTTTCAATCATTGCCGTTCCTTCAAACTTTTTTCATGATCGTGGCCGACTTTTTCCTTCAATTCTCGAGTATTGATTATTTTTATGTAATTTCAATAATTTTCAAATATTCCTTCTTCTTTAATACGAATTTTTCTAACAATTCGTTACCTGAATGCAAACGGAAAGACGAAAAGGTAGAATGAGTGACTTTTAAAATGATGATTTCGTTGCAATATTTAATAAATTTGCTCGCTTTTTGCATTTTCGAGTAAAATTGTGCACATTCCCAACAATATTCGTCTTCCTCGTGTATTTATTGACTTTCATCACCTTTTTCAAGTCCCATCAGCAACCACGCATAGCGCCGCGTGCACCACCGACTAATGCGAATTACCGAACGCTTCTTTTCAGCTCTTATCTATTGTCGGAGGATATCGGAAAATCTTAGCCTTTCTTTTTAACTGAATTTTTTTCAAAAAATTATTTTTACATTTTTTTTTTACCTTACGTTCTTAATTACTGCAATATTGGACCCCGACAAAGATCCCAGTTGTCAATCGACATTCACTTTTTTCCACGATCCACACGGTAAAAATGTCGGCAATAACGCAGCAATAACGTCGACATATTGCCATAAAACAACGTTAGGCACCCTCTGTACCTCCGCCTCGCCACCCTCGTTATACCCTGTCGTCTGGATCTTACCTGTCAGGGCGCTTTTCGTTCTATTTTTAAAACTCCATTCTCTGACGCGCACTATCTAAACGCAACGTACGCAAAATTACGGATTAAGGACTTCTTTATGACGCGACTCTCGATCGAACGGAGATGCTCGACACCGATACTTATATCGATGTATAGATCGAACCGATAAAAATGACGCTGAGATTGTCAGGCGAGATAAGGAATCGCAACCCTTTCGCAGGCGATGATACCGCGCATAATGCGTCAATATATATATATATATATATATATATATATTCATAAAAGACCGAGATTTGCGACGCATGAATATTCGTGACCGAGAAGGCCCCCGGCGATTGGGCGGCCCTGGCCGGTCGAGGGGTCTTTCGCAAAACCGGATTAACCGCCGAGTAAAACACGTGATATATAAACATGAAGTAGATGAACCTAGGCATTAGTCTCGGCGTTTCAGTTTAATAGACAGAACGAAGAGCGATCGTTCAAGTGGTGAATCATCATCAAGGTCGATTTTGAGCTTTACCTATATAACATTGCAATTTCTTAAAATTTTAAAATCAGTCTGGTCTATGTATGCGTGGCGAAAATTCAACGATGTACACAGTTTCATGGCGATAAGATAACATAAATTCGCCTTCGAAACATTTTCGAATCGTATACATGTGTTTTGTTTTCGAGAGACTTGAATAAAATAATACTTTTCCGCCCTCGTTGCATAATGTAGTAATTTTGTATAATCTTAGACGACAGCTTATTTACAGGTATAAGAAATGACTTTTATATATATATATATATATATATAAAATAAATCGAATAAAAATAATAATGCTGCTGGTGAGTTACGTATAATTAGTTAAAACTGGCGCTAACGCGAGCAAAATATTTAGAAACGTGATACAAAGAGAATTTCAATTCCGATCAAGTTTTATATACGCGCAATTGAGAGATTCTTTAAATCACCCGGCCTTGAACTGTTGAAATGTGAGAGGTTCACGTGTCATAACACCTAGAAATGCAGAACGATGACATATTTATCAATCAAGAATGAATATGATACTGCGGGAATAATAAACGTTATTGAAGAAAACTTCGTCGTACACCCGCTGCGCAGCAGTGACGGACGATTCAAATCGCCGCTTAACCTTTACCACCATTGTTTTACTTTAAAAAAAAAAAATAAAAAAATAAAATTCACAAACCAACGAATACTTTTCAATCATTTTCAAAACATTCGAATTGCGCGGAAAATCTGAACTCGGGTTTCGAAAATTCAGTTGCATTACGATTTTTGACCGCCATTTTGAATGTTGTTTTTTAATTTTCTAGGCATTCAATGCGACATACTGTATCGGCCATTTTGAATTTTGAAAATCTACGGCGAGGTCCGAACAAACCCGCGTCAGTTGCATCATGACCGTGTAACTTTTTCCCGGCTGGTCTGTCGGTCACGGTGGATCCGCCATCTTGAATTTCGAATGTCATACAACGGATTCGCCTCAAACATTTTGACTCGAAAGTCGATCCAAATTTGACGTTGTATACATACAAAATATCTGGATCACTCGCGGATAGGACATTTTCCGTACTTCCGCGCTGAAAACAAAAATTTGTTATTTTCCAGTAAATATTTACTTGCTACTATATTCAAGTAAATCTTTACTTGAAAATAACAAAATTTTTTTTTTCAGTGTGTTCTTCTTGGTTTTCGGTTCTGTGTTCCAGCCCGTGAACGTTATTTGGGCAAATCTCGTCGACTTGGACGTCGACTCGCTTGATAAAAGCTGAATATATCTCGGCGAACGATGATGAATGAGACGACGAATTAATATTGCAAGCAGTGATTTCGATTATTTCTTCCGTCCATGCCCAAAGCCTGCTAATTGCGGTGATCCGACGATTTACGAGGCCGCCGTCGGTCGAGCCGATGCGCTTAATCGTGAAAGCCGTTTCCTCTCGCCGCCGTGCACGGCCCCACCTTCGGATCGTTGCATCGCCGTTGCATGCCGTGTCGTTGCGAGGATATCCATTATGCGTTATGCGTTATGCGTTATGCATTACGACCGGCGATATACGAGCCGTAGGAATAATGCTGCATCTGTGACGAGTGCGTTATATGCCTAACCTTCCTATAGGTCGATCGTGTATATGCCTGCGCACCTTGCTCGCCTTCGGAACCACTAATGGATAACTCGGATTGTCGGCCAACGGGAGTCCGATGCTTTGCCTCGCTCGTTTCCTCTTTCACTCGGACCTTTTGGGACCATTTGCACTTCCGGTTGAGACCGATGGCATTGCGGTCCGTATCGAGCTTACGGATGACCTTACCACCACCGAGCGCTCCTCCTACGAACGAGGCGCCGGAAAACCAACGTTCTTTGCGCCCGCGGGGTCCTTCCACAAATATGGATATTTCTCCTGCCGACGAATCGTCGTTGTGAAAATCAACTGTAGAAAGTTCATCATGTCAAAGCGAAGCTTTCCCCGCGCTGTAATACGTTTTGAGCTTTCCCTATACGAGGAAGTCGAGCCGAATAATTACACTTTCCGGGAAACTTTTGTCGTATCGCATTTATCGGTCATGATTTAATGACTAATGTTTCAGGCTCTTCTTTACAATCATTATTAAATATGGATGTGCATGACCAAGTAACGTAGAGCGTTCTACTTTCGAAACTTTTTCTTTACACGTACACGTCAGTTCGAGGGATACTGACCATCACCAGACGGCGAACCCCGTTATATATCTGGACTGAATGGCACTCGCGATGCATAGGTCGTTCACTTTTATTGTCCGCGCATATTGACTTTAGGATAATCGACTGTCGAGTATATGCGTCGCTGTTGTTCCTGTTCCGACGAAGAGCCCTCGAAACACTTGCGATTTACGGTCTCGCAAATTTTCTTGACGATTATAGAAATCCAGTTGCCTTTATTATGGCGTCGGTGTTTCGCGTCACCACCGACGCTTATACGTCGCGGAGCCCCGACACGACGCACCAGATGCCGTACATCTGCCAGGAGGGTCGCAAAAACGCGAACAGACCTTTGCCGTCGACGTTTCGCAAACATTTCACTTTGCTTATAATGACCAGTGGCAATATGGCGCCGATACTGATTCGGTCTTTGATGGGACCCATTTCCCAAAAACCTACGATGCGAATCTGACGTAAACTATTTACGGTGAAATGGTCGGTCTTCCAAAGTAGCCATGCCTTAGGGGTGCCGAATTCCGGGCATCCAGTCAATTACTTGATGCGATCAACTCGATTGGGATTTGATTCCGACAAGTTTGCAGGAATGCCCGTAGCTATCTTTGATTGGTTGGTTGCATTTCCCTCACGTTCCTGTCCAACTCGTCCCGCAACGATTCGAACGGTTTCGAATCTGGCGAAGAGGATACCCTGTACCATTGTTTGTTTTTGGTTTTAAAGCTGAAATTTCATTCGGTCAGAATTTGGAAATACTATTCCGCAGAGAAACAAATCGGCACCTGGATCTGCAAGGAATATTATGTACTACGATTCAAATGAAGCTAAACTTTCGAGTATAATTTCCAAGTCCGTCCCGATAAGGAAACGTCTCTGGCAGAAGTTAATTGGATTTGAATCTTTACAATCGCCGTCGTAATTCGGACGTTATTATCGGTGTCGATATAATTCCGTTGCCAAGTGACTATGCTGCAAAATTTGCAATATGAAAGTCGAGTCGGTCGATCTCCAGTTGCGCGTTTCCATCGTGACGTTTCCGTCCTTTGTTTCGCAGCCGCGCCAGGAGCCCGTTCGTACATAAAGAAATGTCGAGAAGCGGGGAAAAAGCACTTTCCCTCCGGTTATTATCTTATCAGCGCCGGAATCTCTTTCACTTGCCGGGATTAAAATTGGATTGCGTATCATGCGTTGCGACAGATACGAACGTCGTCCCGTCATTATCGCCTTTACTCCCGTGCTTATCGCGCAAACCGGTAACGCGATGGCGCGGCCGGAATACCGAGCAACAGTGGCAGATTTCTCTCTATGGAACAAAAGAAGATGGATGGAATCGTAATTATGTAACTAGCGTTCGTAGAAAGAGCCCCCGTTTTAAACTTTAATCGATGACGAGCTACGTCTTTGTTCGTCGTATACTGTGTAAATCCTTTATAAATATAGACATCCGATATTGCGAGATGAAATAACGCGGCCGTCATAAAAGGGACGTCTTGTAATAAAACATTTCTAGGCATCAGCGTTGAATGAACTCGCGCACCTTTTTCCAATTAAAGCGCGCGTTGCTAGCCGAAACGGCGGAGATCGCCTATTGGCCCTAAGCGAGTGAACTCCGCGGCACATCCCGTTGGAGCGAGGGGGGAGGCGGCGATGATGCCGCGAACGGAAACAGGAAATGGGAAAGAGTTATGCCGAAATGAGGAAACGGCCGTGCCGTGCGAATTTTAAAGAAAAATCAATACGTCCCAAAGGTTTGGCAACTTCCGGAATATAGTAGCGCGCCTCGTTCAGGGGGGGTCCCCCGCCTTTAGGGGTCCTCTTTAAAGGATCGAATTACAGCCCCCCCCCCCTCCTCTGCCCGGTAGGTACGGCCCCTGGGCCGCACGGGACACGCTTTCGAAATCAAACCGCTCCGAGGGGGACAAAAGAATGAAGAGTGCGTAGACTCGCTGTGTGCGGCGAAGGCTGTTGTGACTTTGTGCCAAAAGTTCAATCCCGTTTAAGGGGTTTGAGGAAATCTAACCTTTGCCTTGGTAACAATGAACGCGTGCTCGTTGAAACATAAACATATGGCGAGAGACGGAAATCAGTCGAATGAAATCATCGCGGAAGGTTCGATTCCTTTGTGTCCTACATTCGTTTATCGTGCACTTCCATTCGCCGCGATTGACCGGTTTGCAATTGGCGTTAGCCGATCCCTTCGCGACGGGTCAAAACTCTTTAAAACCCAGACTACGATTGCCGCCGGCAGTGCCAACCGGCAAGTCCTCCGATTGTGTCATACCCCATCTCGTTTTAGGGGCTTCGTTTCCTGTCGCAAATCTCGCCCTCTTATGCGGTTAGTTTCGGAGCCTAATTACCGGTTGCCTAACCCGTAATGACGCACAAGCCTAATCGTCGGTTGTCTAGTCTTTTTAATGACGGCCGGGTGTCGGAGACACAGTCACCGCACGTAACTGACGATAACTGGGAGTGGAATCGATGATGCTATCGGAGCATTTTGAAATAGAGCCTTTGTCGTACGAGGCGAATCTCGATTTGGCACGAAGCGCCGCTCGATTCGGCTACATTGTCGCGGCTACAAGACAGTGCTCTTAGTCTTTGGTGATTTTAGCAACAATAGGTCGACGACTTTAGGCGCTAAATTTGCATCAAAATTGATTTTCGACTGAAATCCGGGGAAAAGAGAAGACAAAATTCCGCGTTTTATTTCCATCGATATCGAATGCATTTTACTACCTACTGAAAATCCAATCGAATCAATCGTCACGTGTTCATCTAACCCGTCGCGTGAGCGAAGAAACGGAAGATCCGTTCACCGATGAGTCGCCTATTTTCCATAAAACGAGAAATCTTTTATCGGCGAACGTTTCGTTCATCGACTAGAGTTTGTTAAGCGCCGGAAAGAAAACCCCGACGGTCTGTGCCTGACAAAACCAGTTACGTTTTCCGAGTCTGACGCGAAAAATTCCACTCGAATGTCTTTTCCCGACGTCTGCTGCTGCTGCTGCTGCGTGACAAAGAAATCTTCTTTAAAGTGGAAGAAAGGGGACGTGCCACGGGCGTAATGTCGGTAAGGAGCTGCGAGTATGACAGCGAGAGACGAAGCGCGACAGCGCCTTTAACCGGCAGCAGGAGCAAGAGCAACAGCATCGGCACGGTTAAGGGTAGAGAGGCCAACGCGAGTGGTGGTTCGCTGCGGAAACGGACGTGAAAGTGAAAAGCGGCTTTCCAGGCTGTCCTGGCCTGGAGTGAATAGAAGAAGGAACAGCGGCGGCGGCGGCGGCAGAAGAGGTCGCGATACACGGGGGTCGCGAGGGACGTGGTGGAGACGGAGGGGAAGTCGAACAAGCTCGTCGGGCGAGTGGGAGAAACGGAACGACCGGTCTCTGTGCGCGCGGGTCGGAGCGGGGCAAAGGGCGACGAAGGGTGGCCGTCGACAGGGCGACCGGGGCCAGAGGGGGTCGAGAGGATCGAGAATGGCGGCTCTCCCCCGAGGTGATGGAAGAAGGGCGGGCGGGGGACGGGAGAGTGAGGGAGGGGGGAGGGGGAGCCCGGGGACACACGGGATGATCGAATCTATGCACGCGCAAGCGCATGCCCAGCGCCCGCGAGAGCCCCGAGCATCCTGTTCAAGGTCGCAAGGCCGCTCCTTACTACGATCGTGCCCTGTGCAATCGGCCGATATTTTACTTATGCAAATTTCCCAACTGCCCACGCGGAAATGTAAATTTCGTAACTCGATACGCGCATATATATATATTTATATATGTATATATATTATAAGTATTTACGCAACTGCGCTTGTGATTTTTGTCCCCCCTATACTTAGTCCTCCGTCGTAAATTGTGACCGTATAGGATTGAGTGACGCAGATTCATTACACCGATCAATCCATCGTCCCGCCACGGGAAATCCCGAGTAGGTTGATGTTGAAATTTAAGGAAACCTTTTCCTTCGCCAGCCATAATTGAAATGTCCTAATCCATGACCCTTCCTAAAACTATACACTGTTCTATAATTAAAATCTCTCTCCAAATCTATAACATCTCTTGCGTCTTTAATCGGGTCTTGCGAAGTTTAATTGTGATTGGCGGACGTGTAAAGCTCTCCTTCGAAACAGTAGCTGGCGCATGCGCCAACTGGGGACTGATGTTTCTTTGGTAGGGGTTGGTCAGATCGGATACGAATTCGGACAGGGAGTCGTCGCGTTTCAACAACCAACAATATAGATTTGGACAGGGGCTACTGTTTCCATTGATCTACTGTATACGATTCAGTTATTATACTTTAGTCGCGCGGTTTTACTTTTTCTTCCAGGAATGTAAACGTTTCGCAGTCAAGGTCAACATCGTCCGCCCAATGTTGGTAGTGGTCATGGAGGAATGTCAAGGTCATTCGTCTGTGTTTATATTCGTCCATGTCGGTTCTTCCTTTCTCAAATATCATTTTCTCTCTCAAACGGTACACTTTCACTATGACGATGATGTGTTAAATGTCAATGTTTTGGAACCGACTTTTTTCACGATGAGACAACACCATCTTGACATAAATTTCATCAATTTTCATCGGGTTATCTGTACCATCCATTAGTTTTATTGACATGAATAAATAATCAATGATCGCGACAACCTTTAAACGACCACCACCTTTCCTTCCTGTAAATCCCTGAATAAATGAATTCAATTTTTTATTCTCTCCCGCTCTATCGGGATTTAAAAAAACTCGTAATTAAAACGGTGTACGCGCCGCTTTTACACCGATGGAGGAGGATTTAGTTCCACTCAAAATTGGTAATATTTACATTTTTCATCGAATATTTTCATTACATTAGTAGGTACGGTCACGTCCGACGGTTTACCGATGATGCAAAATGCAAATCAATTTTCAATTATGCATCTCCTAGTTTTAATATTCATATCCTTGCCCAGCGAAGCTCCTCTACCGTCGCAGCAGCAGCATCGTTATTGTATACGATTGTATACGTATACCCGTGTACCGGGTGAGGTGAAATTCGAGGTCCGAACAAGGTTCTGAAAAATGCAAGTTTTTAGTGCTGTATCGAAAATCGACTACGTATACATATGCCATATATATGTAGAATCGAAACGTATACTGTCTCTTCCACTCACTCGATCCGACAGGCTGTTAGGGCATTTCCGGGGGGGTACGAGGCTCTGCTCGGAGCTGCGCCATGCTAAAGTGCTTATAACTCGTCGATTAAAGAGACGCACGCCAGCGGTTCTCACTATTCTGTCCAATTTATATACCAAAACGTCAACTATATACAGGCATGGAGAAGAACGAGACTCGTTCTTCTATGTTCACCCCACACCCCACTACGCTTTTTATACTTTATATTTAAGAAATTCAACGCGCAATGGCGCTTTTGCAGGATGAAAATTTAAAAAGTCGAGATGGCCACGTGCGACTTTTTTTTTGGAGTCCCTTTTTCGAATAGCGTAGGCGAAATTAACGATTTTTAGGTTAAAATTTCGAAGCATCTTCTAATTTACGATAAATGTGTTTCCGAAAGTTATATACTTAAAAAATATACTTTAATAGATATGTCGATTTTTACACCGATTTCGATTTTCACTGAATGTCGAAAACTGTTCGAAATCGCGGAATTGGATAGGCCATTTTGAATGTTGAATGGAAAATTTGAATTTGAAAAAATTGAATGAAAATTTTCGGTTCTGACTTAAGGTAGTTCTCGACAGACTCCAGCGTCAACTGAGCTTCCCAAAAATTTTTTTCGTCAATTTTGTCCAATGAATGTAAATCATATTTATTAAAT
>JAPYZR010000937.1:0-25436 GCA_030522945.1 Trichopria nigra
TTTATTCTAACCTAAGCATCATATCTAGTATTTTCTAGACAAAATCGATATAGAAACGAGACAGAATTCATATTTTATCTAACCTATAATTTATAGTAACGTTTCTACACAAAAACTGGACAGAATCGGGAGATTTTATCGTACAGATTTTATAATGATTTTCCGATATAGGGCCTTTACAATAAAACGGAATGCCACGATTAATTTCTACCAGGGATAGTGTGCGGAAAATTCAGTATTTTCTAAACTGTTTTTGGTGCGGGAAATGCCGACATTAAATTGTCGAAAAATCGAAATTCATGAGTGCTATCAAAAAATATAGTATATTTCGTTACAAGTGCGGGAAATACAATTTTGCTGCACTAAAGACAGTATGGAAAATACAAAATTCTCGCATTTTTTAAAGAAAAAACAAATATAATGAAGATACTATAACGGCCTTATATACAATATGTTCCCTTTGAAACCAACTCTATAATGTATATTCATGGCGCGTAATCTCTATTTTAATTATAGGTACTTTTGATGCAAAAGCGATTAGAATAATTATCAAAGCACTTATACACCGGACAAATTTTTTTACAGCGAACGATTTCGAAGAACTTCTAACGAAGTCTTCGTAGTCCATAACATTTCACGCGCATAATCCTTGAAGCCATGAATGAATCATTTTAATTTATCGTCCTTATCTTGTCAAATCGGCAGCGAAAATCGACGTAGAGAGAAAAGCCGAAAGTTCATGAATGGCGCGAAACCGAGTCTACATCGTCTCTCTTTTGCTCTTCGTGAAAGTTACATGTAAATTGCGCGAATGATCCATCTCGTTGATGTACGCATGAGGACTTATAAAATTGTCTCTTCTATAGAGGGTGAGAGATGGTTAGGGAGAGAGAGAGAGAGACATAAAAACAGGGAATAAAAACAACAGAGAAATAAAGAGAAACAGAACGAAATGAACAAATGAGAGAGATGCATAAGGATGAGAAAGGTGAAAGATTTTAAACAAGAATGAAAAAAAAAAAATTTAAAGGACTAAATGAAAATGTTAAGTTTAAAAAGATTATAATATGAAAGAGTTTCTTTGATGACTTTATTCATTTTTAAATCATTGACATATGTTATGTGCATGTTATTTAATCAATCTTATTGACGTTTTCAAATTGATGGCAAAATTTTTGTCTTTGATCTCCATTAGATTGTGCTCGTGTGTTGTCTTAATTGACGACTATGGCGTTCTTATTGTTGTTTAAAAATTTTAATGTCATTTTTACATTGCTTTGATTAATGTTTTTGTGCTGTCCTTATGTTTAGTAAACCTTTGAGTCTTCCTTTACATATTCGTCGTTAACACAATTGTCTTCGAGGTTTTTGTTTCTGCATACCTAAATATAAACAGGAATGGATAAATATTAAAAATTTCGTAAACTAACAAAAGTTGAAAAATCGTTGCAAATTTAAAACAATATAAGTAAATAAATAATAATAACAAAAAGTTGATAAAATTGGAAAATATGAATTATTGAGATCATAAACTTTTTGATAAGTAATATGTTAAATGGAATATTATTCCGACATTTTTAACCCATTCATAATTTTGAACGAAATTGTTGTCTGCCTAAAAGTATATTATTAAATTATTGTCCTCAAATATTGTTAGAATTACTTTTTAACAAATATCTCGGAACTTCTTGAAAATTGAGTGTTTTTACGGAGGTGAAAAATTCTTGAATAAGATAAAAATTCAAAACTTAATATCGAAAGTGTACTTCGTCCACAAAATAAATAACAAAACTAACAGAGCAGAGATACTCACTCGTTACATCTTATTACATTGAAAGCTAGAGTAATGGCTGTTTCTACTTAAACGTTGCGCGTGTCTGTTACTACTTGACAATTTAGCTTCTTTTTTTTCGTCTATAAAAAAGTTGTCGTGCCATTTACAAAAATATCGTTTATCGTTAGTTTGAATTGTTCCAATGGCAACATTATTTGTTTAAAACATCATGCGACAAATCCCACGAACGTAGTCTTGTCAACATTCAGAGGCAAAAGCAAAGACGAGGCAGAAACAGGTTTTTGACTCGGACGTAATAGTATAGTCGTCAACGGCCACTCGGTGAAAATTGCGAATTTCACGAGTTTACGGGCACTCTAAATGTACACCGGTGTAGCATACAGTGTATCTATCTAGTGGTTACGAATTTTCCACGCCTCTATATACCCGCAAATCGCGACGTTGCGGATGTGTCGCGAGATATGCTCGTTTATCGGATTTAACGGATACGTGGGTTTTGCAGAGGAGCTTTAACGTCCCTTTTTTACGGTTCTCTGGTAGAACGTCGCTTTACGAGCACTTCGAAAGAGCTTAAGGATTTTTCGTTCGTTAGTTACGCATTTGCCCAAGAGCCAAGTTGTTTGTACGTTAATTCTTATAAGCGAAACGTTCAGAATTGTAGTTTTTACCCTAAGACGTTGGTATATTCATATAGTCATGTTATTTCGGTAGGACTTTATGAGAATCGCCTCTTGTACGTCAGTTCTTTAAGCACAAGAGGTGGAAAGCAAAACTGAAAATTGTAGAATTCTTACATTCTTAAAAGTGTCAGTGCACAATGATGAATTAAAAAACCGACGGGTCGTAAGGATTTAATAAGGATAAATATAAAAATACGAGAATAATAAGAAATATGTTTATGAATCTAATAACGGATTCGTAATCAGCGACTCAAAAAACATTAAAGATAGTGATTTTCACCAAATTTCATGATTTTTCGACATTTACTTTCCGCCATATTGCATCCGCCATTTTGAATTTTAAAATTCTGATAAATTTCTTTTTTCAATTCAAGAATTCCGTGAACCATCGTACACAGTTTCAAACGAATCCCATTGTTCTAAGTGATGATAAAAAAAATTTGTTAAAAAAATATTTTCGACCTTTTTTATCAAGTTTGTCGCCATATTGGATTTACTGTTGAGTTAAGCTCAATTTTGATCAAGGAACCTTGAATACCGACCACAAAAACATTGGAATATGGGCAGACGACTAATTCGTTCGAAGCTTTCGTTACTTAAATCACCGCTGAATAGAACAAAAATTATAGATTCTTTTTAACGGGTTAAGTTGACAAAAATTGAAATAAATTGAATAAATGTTGACACGAGTGCTGAAAACATTTCAATAGAAATAGCAAAAAAATTACTGACAAAATCGAAAAAAAACCATGGATTTGATGACAGATAAAAATTGACGGAAATAGACATATATTTTTTTAAATGAGAAACAAATTTAATGAATTTTATAGAAATCAGTGTGAACCAAAAAAGACAAACAAAATTAATAAAAAAGGTCGAAAGGGTAATGCAATTTATAAAATTATTATTAATTCGCATGAAAAGAGAGACGAAAAAGGAGACCAAAATGGGTAAAAAGTGACAATAGCCGTTCAAGTCTGAAAATGTTTATAACAGATGAAAAGAAAATGGAAAGTTGACAAACCAAAAATTGATGTTGACAAAACTGGATCGAGACAAAAGAAAGATAAAATCAAAAATTAATAACATTCGATAAAAATAAAACAAATTTAAATTAAATTAGCTGATAAACATTAATAAACAAAAGAAAACTGTTGCTGAAATTGAAAACGATGGTAAAAATTGAGAAAAAAACTGACTACTGCATTCTAATGTTGACAATAAAGCCAATGACAATATAAACAAACAAAAATTAATTTCTTATGACTGTTGACAAAACAACTTGCATTAAAAATTGAAAGACGGAAAAGTTTTACTGCATTCTTAATTCATACTAATCCTGATTATAAAACAAACTTTGCCTTTAGAGAACTGATAGGCAAGGAAAATGAAAATAAAACAATAATTACAACGGTTGATAAAATAGATTGAAAAATTGATAAAAATTCACAAAATTCGCAAAATTAATAAAATCTGATAAATACTACTAACAGCAGTTTAAGTTTATACAAGTAATTTACAAAGATGACAACATTGAAACACAGTAATAAAAATATATATAAAATGTTTTTTGAAAAATGATAAGAAATGATAAAAATATCGCAAAAGATGAGAAACGATATTAAATCAAAATAAAAATTCTGGAAATGTTGAAACAACTGGTGGAAGCATTTGACAAAAGTTGACGAAAGTTGACAAAATTTGGCCAATGATCGAATATCAGATTACATCAAGCAATGTACATTATCAAATGTTTGTAATTGACAAAATTGATGCAATGAATAATATCCACAAAATGACAAAATATTATTAAAAATATTTAACGCCGTCTAATACAGTGATAAGAAGAAAACTTATCATGGAAATTGAAGAACGTTGTGGGTACAACAAATACCTACTTTCATTTTGAAAAAAGGTTATACGAGAACGTACAATATTGTGCACGACAACATTTCACACGTGCGATAAAATCAAGTATAATCAAATATGAGATTTCAGTAATATTACAAACATGTATTCAAATACCGCCTCAGTTTCCAAGTTACATCAAACAATGTTTGTATTACGGTAATTAAACTGCAGATACCAAAACGTCAGACGATGTACTTATAGCTTTCATGAGTAAACGTAACTTGAAGCGTTTCGCGTCCTTTGTGTAAAGTTCCCTGAACAGGAGAATAACTCGATAAAAAACGACGTTGGGTAATCCAGCAATTATTCCTTTAATTAAAATCTGCGCGTGTCTTATTTGCGAATAGTCATTTCGCGATTAAAGTTCTTGACGGAAGACGAGGTAGCAGTTGAAAAAATGACAAAAAATTATTGAAATTACACAAATAAAAAAAAGCATAAAAGAACAATTATAACTGAAAAATGCATAAAAAGTGAAACACGATAAATACAAATCATCGAACACAATCGAAGGTCAGTGCTCAAGTTAAAATCGAGTGACGAAATTTTAGGTGTTTCCATAAGTTTGAATGAGAAATACAGACATATTAAACAACAGACAGATCAATTAACTATAAGAATAAATTAATCTCATTGACAAAAAAATCTTTTGATAAAGATAGATAATGAAGTTTTTCGCAGTGATAATTGCACCAAATATCGACACCGTATACAAGCAGCGAATTTTGCAATCGGCAACAGAAATTACCCACATTGTCGAATCATACTTTATTGCTCCATGATTGCGATTTAAGTCTAACATTAAAGCCTTAATTAGCGGAAGACCATTCTCATTCTATATTTATATATCGAGGCGAATAATTACTATAGAGAAAACCAGAGCTGGTACCACGCGCGTGCAAAATGCCGGATCGCGATTCCGCGCACGTTCCCCGGTTCGAAATCCATCCGCACTGCTTTATTTTTGTTTCGCTTCCGCGTTCCCATTGTTTCATCCTGCTCATTTTACGCGGTGCGCTTGGCTGATAAAAAAAAGAAGGAATCGCATACAGTATAAAGAAATACTCGATATATATGTGAGCTCGTCTCGACTACCGTATATATATTTTCTCTTTCGTCATCCCGTTGTTACTCTCACTGGATTACATTCTCGTTTTTTCCTCGACCATTCGGTCCCTATCTGGAAGCATCGGATTACGGCGTGAAAAAGTTCCACCCCCCCTGGAATCGTGAAATCGAGGCATAGACTACATTTTCCCCTCCCTGGGAATTCTCGTTCGGAGATTATCTTTTTTATCCGTTTCTTCTTCTCGTGCATTTTCGAGGGTTTTTCGCTGGATGGACGTTGTCTGGATGAATAATGCTGGAACGAGAAAGCAGAAATGTAAACAATGAAAAAAAAATAGTAAAAAATTAATGCAAACTATATATGCATCGTTCGATGAGTTGGGAGTAATATAAAATATATTGAGGAATATTTGATTGGGCTGAGTTACGATATCTTTGAAAGCAGTTCATTCTTTCTGGATTCTGAAACATATGAGTAAATAAAAAATTGTAATTTGTTGGTTTAATGGTACATGTTGTAAACATATGCGAATGAATGGGAATTCTCAGGTCTTGATTTGAATGTGAAATTTTATTTGGTACTATATCATTTTGTGTTTGGATGTTTAAAGATCGAAATCGTTAAAAGTACCTTTACTATACCTGACCAATATATAAATACCACTAAAATAGTAGTTGAATAATGCAAATATTTGTTTGAACTATCCATGCACACACACACATATTTACATCAATAAAAAAACAAACACATAGAAAAAACATGGAAATATTTATTAATAATTCAAGTTTTATATATAATTATTAAATATTTTGTATTGTTGATGAATTTGTTAATTATATCAATAAGATTATAAAAATGCAGTAATCCATATTAATTCGCAAACAGAATTCCTTAAAATTTTGTCTTCTCTTATTTTCCGAGTACTTCCGAGTTTCTTGGCGCTTCGCATTTTTCTTAATTGATTTCCGAATTACCAAGGTATACACAGGGATGTACGGCAATTTTATGGCGAACACGTTTCTCTGGTGTTTGCCGAGATTGTAGGATTTACGAATGATTTCTTGTGCTCGTGAAATTTCTTATTCTAACATCTTGCTGTATATACCATCCACGGGATTACGAAATCAATTCAATTTTTTACACCTATTGAAGTTTAAATATAAAAAGATTGGAATATGATTAGTGGGACTTGACTGGATTGGTATATATATAATTGCGAAGTTATGATAAAAAATAAAAAGAATGACAAATGTACAGGAATGGGATCGAAATTATAATAACCGAGCTTAATAATTATATAAAATGTGAAATAAGAAATTTAAATTAAAAAAAAAAAATGTTTGCCTGTTTATTGTACAACATTTAAAGAACACGATACTTTTATTCCATTCTATTATATCCTATTCTCCTATAAGCGTTGTATTAAATTATGTAAAAAAAAAAACTTGCTCATAAATAATATTGACATCATTCATGGTGTACCTGAATTGACGTATTAAAAAAAAAAAAAAAAACAATATTTTGTTGGTACACACACTGATACATTGTAGCGAATATATATAACAAACATTAGACAAAATTGTTAAGAATGGAAGACATCAACATTATCCCCGAGGTACAACTTTATTTTCTTCATACTGACGAGCATCAAATAACCCAGTAATCGAAAATGCATTGAAAGGTCAAAAATCGAATTAAAATGGATTCAAGTGGATTAAAATGGATAGAAAATGAATCAACTTAAATCCACTTGAATCCATGTCCAAAATAATGTAATGTTCAAAAATCAATAAAAATTTATGGAAATATATGGATATTATGAGAAAGGAATCTGACATCATATTTTAAGTTTCAAAATAATGGTGGATTAATAAAAAAGAAAAAAAAATACTACGTGACAAACACCCGTTAGCAGCGATTCGTTACACTGTTAAAATGCTTCACTAAACTGTTTGCAAAAATCTATTACTCCGAAACAATAATGATTATGATCAAGACAAAACATTTTTAAGCTTTATAAAAAAAAAATGTTCGAAGCACAATTAAAAAATGTAATAAATTCAGTGTCACTTTTTATGAAAAATTAAATACAAACTGACAAAATTTCAAGTCGAAAAATGGCGATCTAACTTTCAGTATCCCTAGTAGAAAATGACACCGGTTTCTGCCCAATTTTTCTGGTCTCTATGTTAAAAGTTATGGAGTCCAGAAAAATGGCCATAAACTGGTCTTATTTTTTACTAGGGTATAGTGTAATATTTAATCAAATTCATTCACCGAATCAAATACTATAGAAATAATTACCATAAATAAATTAAATACATTTGATTAATTTTTTAGATAAATTTTATCATTAATTCGTTACATTCAATCACCAAACAGAATGCAAGTGCAAATTTCTTGAAAATTTGACCGTACCATGTGGTATTTTGAGCACAGACCTTCGGCATGAGTAAAATTGCCATTATTTATGGTAAAAGTTACAACATTTTTTGGAATGTTTACTATGAGTGTGGTAAATCATGCCATTCATTATACCAATTTTGTGTCTGTCCTTAAAATGCCATCTGGTATGGTAAAATATACAAAAAAATTTCTCCGTGTAATAATTGAAATATATCGAGTATAAATAAATCACGAACATTTCCAAAATAATAAAGTAAGAAACAAAAAGAAAAATATATATCACTGAAATAGTTCCATATTCCTGATTGGTAACATATATATTATTAAATAAATAATAATAATTCTCACGAACCTTTCAATTCTTGGATATTGAAACATTATTGATGAAAAATGAATAATTGTCAAGTTTTATTCGTTGGTCTTTATAAAGTGAAAATCCCATAGTACAACGTGAACATCACTCACAGAATCGTGGACAATGCAAATGAAAAGCCTTTAAAAGAGTGGGTAATGATTTACCGAGAGAAATTCCCAGCTTAAAAAAAAACCATCACAATGTCGCATCCCATGTGCACGTTCGGATGTTAACGGGTTAAAACCCCGTGGACGTGACATTTCCTACTTGTTTTCGTATATCACGAAGTCGCGTCTCCGCATGGAAGGTATACCTTTCCAGCGGTTTCCCCATTATATGCACATTTCGTCGTCCAGCAGTATTATAGAGGGAGATGTTCCGCACAGATTGTGTACAGATATGTACACATTGTACACGCACGTGTATGCGTCGAGAGACACTGACGAGCACGCCGGTGTAATGGTATATATGGTAATTGGATAAATCGCGTTTTATTATGAGTACGTCCCTCGTTACGTATATATTTAGGTGTTTCCTTGTATAGCGAAGAAAGTGGGGAATCTCGTTAATCGGTGTACATCTTGTACGTCACTAATTGAAGGCTCGCGAGGATATTTGGCTATCTGCCGCGGGTCATCGGTGTCGGACGCATTATTGTTTCTCCGTTGCAGCCGCGCAGTTTTCTTAATGCGGCAGTTTCGAAGGTCGCAATAGCACCGCAAGGAATTTTACGAATCTTTTTTTTTTTGTCCGTCTTTGGTACACGGATATAACGCGCGAATAATGCGACATTGTGCATGCATTTAGAAATTCGAGGCGCACTGACGGTTAGCCGAGAAAGTGTTTTACGACGACGTGCATGTATTTCAAGGGAAATTTTGAAAATTTACGACAATGAAAGTGCACGCTTTTTATAAACGTCTACGTAAAAATTGCTCTCTACTTGGATAAAGTGTCATTTTCCAAAATTGTCGCGGGGCGATAAAAGACTCGCGTAAAAGTAAATAAAAGCAACCCAATCACTCGAGCCAGCCCTTCAACGAACGACAAAGAGCCGCATAAGCGCCACTTTATGCAAATCGTCGGGGGGAGTATTTCGGAGGTACTTGGAGAGCAGTCTCCTTACGGCACTTAGCATAAACGGTACATATAAGTGCTGTTTCACTGCTGTTGCCCGCACGCGCGCGCTCGTGATGCACCAGTGCTTTTCCACCTGTGCGCAATGAGGTCGACAAGAAGCCGCACATGAACAGGAGGACAATAAAAGAGGAAACAAACTCCAAAATTCGCCGCGAGCGAAGAAAGCCGCTTTCGAGATAACGAAAGCTGAAATTGTGTATATATATGTTTTTTTAGTTATATATATAAAATTTGTCATTATTAAATTATTAAAATTATTTACAAGTAAAATAAAAATTATGATAATATTGTTTAGGTTTTTTATCATTGTCTTTGGATTTTGTCAAAAGTTTAGATGATTACTTTTTTAAAACGAGGCTTTATTGAGCTTGTATCGAATATAAAGTCACTCGTATCTGGAGAGATTATTGAACGATTTGTAGCCATTGTATTTTGGCCATTGAAAGAATTTTTTTATCAATTGGTTTTTGAGACATGAATTTCTGGATTGTTTTTTTTTCGTTTTTTTTGGAGGTAGCTTTATATGTTTATTGTTGTTATTTTATTCCATTTTCCGACCATGTCTTCATTACACTGGTTTAGAAAATGTAAATTATTTTCGAGTTTTATTTTGGCCCAAGACACTGAAGACACTGTTAAGTCCATGTAACACTTTAATCGAAATTCCCCAGAATATCTCTAGAATGTCTTCAGAATGTCCGCGCATTCAAACAAAATATATAAGAAACGTCGTTTTTTTGGGCTAAAATTAAAATCGAAAATTCATTCTATCGTCATGCAACTACAAACCATGTCCAGTTTCTTACTATTTCCATATACAAGTCGCAGTTTTACGGAGGGAAAAATGTTTGTATTTTTTTCCTATTTACAGAGTGTACATAATCCAAAATTAAAAAATATTTCTTTCATTTCGTTCATTATATATACTTCGATTGAATTTAGTCACTCGAAAAAAGTGTATCATTCAATTCCAATATTCAATATTATATTAAGATGATAAGAAATACTTTTGGACCTTAGGTTGTCTTACGTTCTTCTTTGCGATAGAAAAAATTTTGGATTTTTATGTTATCCCAAAAAAAACGAAATTTCTTATATATTTGGCCCATAACAATGAAATTCAGACATTCTAGAGACATTCTGAGGACATTCGTGCTACGTGGGGGGTATCTCCAAAGAAAAAAAAAACTGAAAACAAACCCAAAATTATATTTAGAAAATCTATCCATAAAAAATGTTTTGGATTTGTTTTTCTAATTGAGAAATTAGTACTTTCGAAAAACTCCAAAGACAAGATTAAAGGTTAACAAAAAAAGTATCTTTTAAATAAATAAATGATATTTACGAGGATATTTATTTCGAAGATGCTGAATAAAATTATATATAATAACTAAAATTAAAATTTCATTATAAATGTCAAAAATATGCGCATGAAAAGACGTATAGTGGTAATTTATTATACTGATAATTAGGTACAGCTACGTAGGAACAAATTAACGGTAGTAATAGTTATTATCGATCGCAGCAATCGCGGTAACTTGACCATTGAAGACGCACGTTTAATATTATGTTAAACTTTCTTTCATGGAAATTTAATGTGGTAATTACGATAAAATGTAGTTCTTAATTTATTGCAGTAATATTTTTTCGGATTGTACGTAAGAGTAATGTATATATTTTCATAGAATGCTGTATAATTTCGTAAGAATTTCTTTTTATGACATATACAATGATGCTAATAATTCAAAGAATGGTGATAATAATGATAAGACAATATACTGATACAAATAAAAATCAGAAAATTAGTGATGAAATTAATTTTTTTCAATAGTATTGTGTAACATTCAGTTAATGTTTGTTGAAAATTAATAAAAAATATTTTATTCTTGGAATGAAACTTTATTTCGTTATTGATAAAACCATTGAAACTTTTTACGAAACGTTATCATGTCTGTTTTCGATAAATTTATATTCATATACAAAATTCACTGTTACAATTTTTGTTGACATTTTTTTTCAGCTTTTATGCGTTTTAAAAAGTCATGATGATCACAATTCCCAGAATTTGTGCACTTGTGAAAGAGTTTCTTTTCAGTGATTGTTAAAGTTCAATGATTATTTTTGTTATGATTTTTCATTTTTTTTTAATTCATTGGAGATTTTTTCGACATTTTCCAGCTTATGAATTTCATTTTTGTCAATTTTGAATTTTTGACATTTCATCATGTTTCATTTTTTCATTTTTTGTTTTATATTTTGTACATTTTGAGATCTTTTATTTATTTTTTTTTAAATTTGTATTATTGTTGTCAACTTTATCCTATATTATTAAACTTTGTTTGCTTTTGTTCATTTCTATCAAGTTTATTAACTTCAAACAATATTGTCCTATTTTTTTCGCTATTTTTTTTAATTTTACTATATTTTTGTGCATAGTTTTCTTCCTCCTTTTTTGTTTATAAAAGTAAATCATATCAATTTTCTTTATTTTACGTTAACTTTATTCAATTGGCGTTAATTAATCCTCTTTTTTTAAATGTTTAATTATTTTCAACTATTCTTTATTCAACATAAATATTCCGCTTTGAATTTTTTGTATTCACAGCAGTATATATACATTCTGCCAGATTCTACAAATGCAAGCTTTGACGAGCGCTTTTCGAGGAACATCCGGAAGAGGGAAAGAATTAATCTCGCTTGAATATCCGGCTTGTGACAATTTTCGATGCGGGAAAGCGGCTAAAAGACGGTGCCGCCGGGAACGGATTTATAATATAAAGTGTAGTATAACTACCTTCGGGGCTTACATCAATCGAATATCGATCTCTCCGGTGTCACAGCAAGCATAAAAGCTTGTCTTTCCTTTAGAATTCCATGAATGAAGATTTTGTCGTTATGTTGATATCAATAAATACCGTAAAGAAATTTTCAATACATATCCAGTTTTCGAACGATTAATCATTAAAAAAAAAAACTCAAAATTAGGTTTTTTTCCACATTATTTTTAAATTGAAAATTAATAGGCTGCTTTTGCGCGTCCTCCAGCCGAGATTCTCAAAAACGCTGCGCGGCGGTGAAAAATTCAATTTGCTTTTTAAATGCAAAACGAAATATTTCCATATTTACGAAAAGGATTCGCCAAATTCGTTGGAGTGATCCATCACGACAGCAGGAACCCGTGTGCGCAATTCGCGATAACAAATGACACCGCTCAATTTCGACAGATTGCGCAATCACTGAAGACACTTATCATTCCGTTTCTGTGAAATAATGTCCTAAGAAATTGAGGAAAGGAGTAAAAATTCGCAAGTAATCAGAACTTTTCATCTCGAGGTCAGAATGGTATTGCGCTATTGCTATATCGACAAACTGAAGGTTGTTTCTGATCAGTTATATACGCTTAATCGACGTTTTTAGTTAACGATTGATCAGTATCAGGAACGTGCACTTTTTAAAGATGTTCAATTCTTTTTTTAATTTATACTCGTAATCAATGAGAATGCTTATCCGTTTTATCAGTAATCATGGCTGATTAACTCATCACGCGGTTATTGACTTTTTGAGACGAAGCTTTTATGCTAAATTACAAATCAAATGTACATATTCTAAAAGAACTACGATAGGATTAAATCGGAGAGCTATTAACGAATTTATTTACAATTATATAGTTTCATTGATCGCCATTTTACATCCGCCATTTTGATCTTTCCGCAATATTCAATGATGGTTTTATCCTGATTAAAATTTAAAAAGATGTTTCGAAATGAATTTTAAGTTTCAAATCGCTAATCTATAATTGACATCTGTGGCCGGCCAGTCCTTGACATTTCTATGCAGGTCATTGGAGAAGATCAAAACGTGGGTAGATTGCTCGAATCGATCATCACCAAGTTGGTAGCAAACAAACAACTTGAAAATTGGGACGTTACATTTAGGAAGATACTTATCTTGATAAAAAGCAAACATATAGGACAGTTACATTTTTTAGCAGATGCAGTGTGATTTAAAATTGGAAAAAACGCAAGGAAGTAGGGAAGTGGCCAGCATGTGACATGTGAGCTTTCAGAAACGTAACATTTACGTTGGACATAAGATGTACTTTCGTGAACTCGTTGATCTTAGGAATAAGCGGTATTTGGGACATACGTGAGATGCGTAAGTGATGGACTATCTTGGCGATGGAGGTTACTGATGTCAAAACAATGTCTCCGAACAAAGAAAGCCTTTACTACTTGCTCGCGCTTATCTAAGAAAATGTTTCATTAATTTCTGAATAATTCTTAGATCAAATTTAATTAATTATGAATAAGGACCAAACAAAAATAAATTAAATAAAATAAAAAATAAAATTAATAAATTTCTGTTTAATTAAATTTCATATATGAATACATTCTTGAAAAAATCGAAAAATTATTTGCCTGAAGTACGAGAGTATTCGTTAAATTCCACTGGACATGAAAACCTATAGCTCGACAGCGAAATCAATTTTGAAGTTTGTTTATAGAGACATTTAGAGAACATATATTAGGTTGTCCAGCTACATACAGGTTCATGTCCAACCATTGGGCCGTTTACCTTAATACCATAACGACATAAAAGAATGAGCTAAATTATTTTTCTTTAATTAAATCTCTTCTTATTTATAATTATTTATATTTATAATTATAATTAGATTTCTTTCGTTGCCTATTGGTTGCGTTGACATAATCTTTCACTCATATATGATAAAAAAAGACTACTTGAATCACTTGTATGTACTTTCTTTAAATTGTTTATTAAATATTTTCATAAATTAATGAAATTAATTAAGTATATCCATTAGATCGCATTAAATAAATAAATAAGTTATATACATGTTCTTTTGTTTTCATTCATTTCGATAAGTTTATTTCGTTTATTCTTAAGTTTAGTCAGAAAAAACGTATTGATTATCATCTTCAAATTGTTTTTATTCCCGGTACCTTGTTTTCCACTATTTTCAACAATACCAATTAGGATCGAATTGCGTTTAGCCAATTTATATATTCTTTTCATAAAAAGTATGGCCAAACATAACGTATTCCTTTGTTAAACTCCAATAAGTACATAAAAGTGAAGGTTAATTGTGTTTGACGTTTTGTATTGCCACTTTAAAAATTGTTTGCTGGATATATAGAACTTTCATTGAATAAAGCTCCTTGAAAAGAGCTCCAATCGATTGAAAGGATAATGTTGACCGTATGCTTTATTCAAGTTGCCGAGATGAACATCGATATTCCCATCACTTCACAAATTTTACTCACTTTGTTCCGGTAAGTTGTAAAGATTATTCACGCGATTATAGTAACGTGTATTTTATTGATGAAATATGTTAAAATGGATATAAATCACGTAAGACGTATGTTTATTTTTATTTGTTTGCACTAATAATGTTTTATATGCCATTTTAAATGGCGTTTTAAATATACGTGCGGTGGAAGTATATATAGGTAAATGTGATGTGATATTTTTGTTCATCTTAATAACAGAATCTATTTATGTAATGGCATTTTCAATTAATGTAATACTCTTTCGATAAAGTAATTTTCAATCAAAAAAGTGTAAACATATATTTTTAAATATTGTGATAATCAGATCTTTTTGAAGATATCATTTTTTTTTTTTTTTTTAATCTGTTTTATATCAGTTGAACAAGACATCACCATATTTATAGGAAGAGACTTTGGATATCTGAGTAAAACGCAGTTGGCAAAGTGTTTACGCGAAGTGACTATTATATATAATTAGAAAAATTGTAATATATATAGTGACTTGCTTTTATTATTGTTATTTGTCTTTTTAAATATAGCTTTTATTTTGTATCTTTTTGAGTAGATTTTTTATCGCTTTTGTTATAAATTTTTATCGTGTTTCACAATATTTTTCGATTCGTTTTATATAAGTACTTTATTTTTGATAAAATATCCATGTATTCTTTAACTTTCATAATGTCAATTTTTATTTTGCTATTTTTTGTCGTTGTTGTAATACCGTGTTTCAATTTCCTAATTCCTTAATAAGTTTTGATACAATTTTTCACTTACTTATAGCTTTTACCATTTTCATTTCATTATTTTGAATCTTAGTGTTATTTATATACACCTATCAACGTAAAATTGTTTTCTTTATTTTTATCAAAATATAGTTGAAAATATTTCGTTTCACCGACAATACATGCAATATGTCACTGAATATGCTCACCATCTTATTCTTTAAATTTCTTGGAGTGAAGTTTCACTATATTTTTGGAGTTAGTCAGGGTATTTACACTTCATAAGCAGTGAAATGTCAATCTTAAAGAGTGAATATTATATATTTTGGAAGAGTGGCTCAATGTTCACTCTTTGTAGTGTGAAATTTCATTCCAAGAAATTTAGAGAAAAAATTAAGATTACATTTATTTAAGGCTTTATGTTCAGTCTTAAAATTGGGCCGATATTTTCTGTCAGTCAACAAATTAAGTTGATACAGGGACTTCAAAACTCATTGTCGACCACTAATCATGCGTGATCGTTATCATTGTTATTAATATACATCTTTGTTTGGACTCAGGTTCTCTGCTGGAAATTGTTCTTTTGACATTTGTGGACATTTTTTCAATGATCGTCAAAATTGTTCATTTTACGACATCTATAACGGCCCAACGGTTTTCTTCGTAAACCCAAAAAATCTCCGAATTAATTATTATAAAAAAAAAAACGAACTTAAAAATCGACACTTAGGAGGACTTAAAGAAGTACTTTTTATACTCATTCCGTCTAATTTGTTTACTCTGCTGATTTGGGTTTCTTCAGGACAGTGATAATATGACGCACTTTTTAACATTCAGCTATGCAAGTAATTGAGCTAGACTGAAACACCATGATTTTCTCTCCAATTTTTCATATTTATTTCTTTCAACAATTTAAAATCTGTTTTTAACATATTATTTCAGTAGCTTTAATTCCGACACCCCTTTGACACCGCCCTCCTATATTTGTCGAAAACAAAAGTATACAAAACGTTCACTATCGAAAATAAAGAAAATAAATCTACGTGCAACTTTTTTTTTTCCCCTTTTTTTTTTCCCCAATGTACGGAACGATTTTAATAGAGTTTCGCGATGAGTTTTAAATTACTCCCACCGAAGTTGGAAGTGTAGGAAACTTCCCTTCGTGACACGTCGACGTGACGATAACGTCGGAATAAAGTCGTAGCTTTCTTATCGTGAGCACGTACATGAAAATCATTTTTTCTTATCTTTTTTTTTTTATTATTAGGCGGACACAGACGTAGGTCCGATTGTACCTCATTTTTGCGATCTCTCCGCCTTGCTATAAATATCCTCGCGGGTGCCGTACGTGAGGTCACTCCATCTACACTCGGAATCACACGATGCAGGAATTACTTCACTATTTAAATTTCTATAGGAGTGAAAATTACCCGATTCCCATCGAAAGGGGATTTGTAAATTTTAAAAAATTAATCGAATGAAATTCACGCTTAAAACGTGATTCTGACCAATCAAGCCATTTCAGTTTGATTTAAAAGTTATTACAAAGGATTTACCCATATATGGTATTTAATAGATAACGTAAAGAGTAAATAGATAGGGATTTGTTGTTTATTTCATATATGATCATATATGAAGTATATATACATGACATAATCATTATTTCACATATCAGCTCCCGGAATGTCAGAATTGTAGGGAGGCGTCAAGAAATATTTCGAATGGCAAACGTCGAAACGTCTTTACCGGGAAAACGGCACAGACAAAATGCTGGCGCAATAAAAGCGTATGAAAAAAAGTTTGGCGGCACGAGACTCGACGGTTTATTGCCATTGCCCAATCGGAGGGTTTATAGTCTTCTGTCTCGGGAGGACCATTCCCACGGCCGCGCCAACGGCGACCAGTTTTACTTCACCGCTGGCGTATCGGCAATTTTAATAATAAGCATTACGGCCAATAATAGCGTAATACGTGTAATCTCGGGGCAATTTCAATAATTTCGGTGTATAATGAAAATCTTACAATGCAAGGAGCCGAACGCGAGCGTCCCATTACATTCAATATTCCGTCACGAGTTTGCACAATCAGATTCGAGCAACTGACGTTTCACTTTGCGTGGGCGCGGGTTACGCGTTTGTTCGAAGGTAAAGAGAATTAATCATTGGGCATTTTGCTGTTTAAAGAGTGTTTAACCCAATGGTTAATAGTTGCATGGGGTAGTTCAAATTTAGTTGGCCTTTGCCGTCTATTTAAATGCAGTGCAATGACGGGCCATCTTCGAACATTTGGTGTATGATATTGATTTTGCCTTTGGCCCCTCGTGCAAGTATATTTGCATAGTGGGCAAAGGCCAACTAAAAATTATTCACCGGAATTAAATTAAATTAAATCAAATTAAATTTTTGCACCCTTTTTTTGGAGGAAAGTTATCCACTATTTTTTATATGAGAGAAGTTTTCATGCTGCCACGATTGACATTTGAATTTTCGATTACTTTTAAAGAGTGAATGCTTTTATAAATAACATTATTATATGCATTTTATGTACGTATGTAACAATTTATTTATACGTTTGTCTTTCTTTTCATTGTTGCAGGTGAGTGCCATATAGAATGCAAATGAATCTATATATCGTGAGTAACATTTTCAAATTATATTCACTCAAGTTTATACAGATGGCGTACAATAACATTGAACAATATATACTTGCATAACGTTGAGTCATTAGTTTTTATAAAAATTGACACACCTAAAATATTCTGTATAAAATCTAGCCATTTTTAAATCGGAAATTTGACACACGCGATATTCACGATCAACGACCTCAAAAACACCTGTATACAAATTTTTATAAAAATTGAAATATTTTGAATATTTCGGCTTCAAGCCGCCATATTGAGTGTCGCCTTTTTGAAATTGAATTTTTCTGCCCGCACGTTTTGAAGTTTAATTTTAGAATTAAAAAAAGACCATTGCATGCTCTCTAAATTTCTTGGAGTGAAATTTCACTCCACAAAGAGTGATAATTGAGCTATTCTCGTAAAGGAGTGAATGTTCACACTTGAAGAACGTAAATTCTCCGACTCACTCCAATGTAGAGTGAAATTTCATTCTAAAATGTGTGAAAAGTCACTCTTGAAGATTTAAAATTCACTCATTTGAAGAGTAGCTCAATCTTCACTCTTTAAGAGTGAAATTTCACTCCATGAAATTTGAAGACTAGTCATACACTGTATTAAACGATGAGTGACAGTGTAGTAAATGTAATATATGCTCAATCTATGATAAAAAATGTTACTTATAATTTTTTAATAATCGGACACTAATTGCCGATTATTAAATCCGACGTGTATTAACCCCTTCATGGAAGCTATTAAACTGGAAATTATATTAAACTGTTCTTATTATATTCTTGTGTTATTGGGGTCGCTAATATAAACTGTGAAGTCAAAATTAAGAAATTCAAGATGGCGGCTGCAATATGGCGCCCCTCAAACAGAAAAATTAAAAATTTCTGAATAAAATGCAATATTTTTAAATAAAAAAAATTATATTGTATTTTGCATAAAATTTTAGACAAAAAAGCTCTCTTGTTATTTCTTTTTTAAATTGTACACTTTATGAGAAAAATTTTTTTTTTTCAAAAAACAGCTTTGGTTATCATCCGTAGAATCTGAAAGCGTGATTTAAAAGCAGTCTTATGTACTAGGGACTTATGGGACAAGTTTAATGTAGAAAAAGTAAATTTTTGGCATTATATATTTAATAATAATTGCAAAATGTATAATTATTACAAAAATAATACGTAAATAATGTTTAGATACATTACTATTGAGTATAAGAAAAATTAGTTAGTATTGACATCATATTATAATCCGGAGTTATGACAAAAAAACCAAAGAAATTGAGGTGGGAAGTATATACGTTCCTCCGCCCCTGAAAGGGTTAAAAAGTCATTCCAGTATAAGCAATGCTATAAACGTAACTTAAATGTTCTGTATTAACACGAAAAAAGCATAACCTTTATACTTATACCGCAATTCGATTCTCAATTTCTCGTATAATCAATAGAATCGATACCTAGATATTATTTAAACAAATAAATATATCTCGACTATCGATTATTTATTTTCTCACTTTTCAATTGTCGTCCCGAGCGAACTACTTATTGTATCATATGCACACATATCATATGTCATATATATCATATCAAATAAATATTTCATTGATGTGATATATATATACAATGTATAATTATATATATATATATTTATATAATACATAAAAATATATATATGACAATTCAGGGCAATTAAGGAAGCTGTCCGATTAGCGGCGTGCATTTCGAAAGTCTCATTGTCTGTCGTGCTCGCCTATATCTACGATTTCTTCATTGCGAAAAGAGCCGATGCAACGGTAAATTAGTTCCGATGAATAAATTGCCCGCAAATCCCTTGCGCGGCGTGGTTGCTAAAAGCGGCGTTATAAACACACTGGGAAACTTATTATTTGTAGAAAACACAATAAGCCCGGCTGTAGATATATATACTTCCACGTGTTGGAATGTACATGGTAACGTTTCGTGGAAAAATGTAGCAGCCTTTGTGAGAAAACGCGTAGTCCGTTTGCGGTGTGAAAAATGAAATTCTATAAATTGATGCGAAATAGAATTTGTATTTCGTATCTGTTCTCCCAATGCCGGGGTTGCGTGGAAGCAATTAAATTTATTACCCGGAATTAGTCAGCCGTAATTGCATAATTATTGCGATTGTGAAAAAATTAATTGTTCGGAATTGAGCAATTTATTAGATGCGTTATTTTTTTGCGTTTTTGCACTTGCAGATTAGCAAAGCGGAAATAAATCGAAGCGAAACTTCAAAGCCTGAGAAAGAAAAATTGCCGCGTTATTTCATATATAGTTCTATAATGAAGATGACAAAGGATACGAGGATTTGATGGAAAGTTCGACTTTAAGCTCTGTTGTATTTTGCGTAGATGCGAATGAAAAAAAAAATGAAATGATTGAAAAAACAATACAAATATCAACTACGTCAATTTTAAAAGTTACGTCAATAACCTACTAGTTTACAAAATAAAACGAGTTTCTGATGGCTATATTTGTTCAGGTCCTAATATGGTATATACAGGGTGGACCATTTTAATCGCCCCACTCAAATTTCTCGAAATCTAAGATAGCTACAGAAAAATTGTTGATACAAAAGTTGAAGGTCTCAAGGGGGGCCATTTTTTGGTAAACTTAGTTTTGACCAATTTTGAACAATTTTTCTGTAGCTAGCTTAGGTTCCGAGAAATTTGAGTGGGGCGGTTAAAATGGTCCACCCTGTATATGTGGGGACATAAAATCTTAACAGAGATTTGGTTTGGTTTTTTATTATAGGATATTCGCAGTCACCTATTCGGATGTCACAAATGTTTCTCACTTATTGTAGATTAAAAATTAAATTGATATTATTTGTAATTAACAATTTATTTACAGTCACTCAAAATAGATTAAAATGGTTAGTAAAAATTAGTACCATTGTTATTATTTATCATTATAATTATATATTTATCATATAATATTTATCAATGATCTCTCACTAATTCAACTTTAGAAATGAGAATAAATCGTATATATAAAGATATTTTTAACAATCATTCGTAAAACTGATTTTTGAGATATTTCTGAGATATTCCAGATACATTTCTAAGCTACTTCAAAAAATAATGTAGGAAAACTCAAAATAAACAAAATTTTTTTTTAAGATTTTGAATATTGTTATTTATAGTATTATTAAAGGGGTAAAGGATTATTCTTCCTAAAAAAATTGAAACGATGAAAAATATTCAATAATTTTTTTATGATTGAACTTTTCGTAGTAAAAAATTATAAAAATCTCAGAAAATGATGGGATTCTACCAAGGAACACTTATTTTTCCTAGAAAAAGAGTCGGTATAATTTTTAATATTTCATAAGCTAACGTTAAATATGGAGATTTGTTTAAAACAATTTTTTTTTTCATGATCGAACGAAAATCTTTATCCCTTTATAGTAAGTGATCATTGATTGAAACCCCTTAACAACAATATTTTAAAATATATTTTTTTTTTTTTTTATTTAAAGAATAAAAGTTGAATTGTAAATAATACTTGTTAAATAAACGATTTTTGTTCGGTTTGAACTTTTTTGGAAATAATTTTTTCTCTCGCCAATAATACCATTAATGTAATAATATATCAAATCTTAAAAGAAAGTTTTTTTTTTACCCGACATGATTTTCGGGTTGCGACCTTAATTCTTTTAAAAAATGAAAAACAAATAAACTTTTCTTTTTGTTAATTTTTTTTTTTGTTTAATTTAGCTTCATCAGATTTCTCTTCGAGGCTTGTTAGCTACGCAATAAAGTTATATGCAAAAAAGTTATATAAAAAAAAAAAAAAAAAAAAAAGAAGCTGAAATGAAATTTACAAGAAGGAAAATTATGCAAGAAATGAAAAGTAAAGGACACCTGAAAAGCGTAATAATTATTGTTCGTTATTATGAAAGTAACATGAAAGTATATCACGTCGCGTCCTTTTATGAAAACACGCTTATAAGCACGGAGGCGCTTTTGCCCACATTCTTTATATGCACCGGTCGTGCGGGATTTTTGCGTTTTATATTTACGCACGTACGGGGTTGCGAGGAAAAATATCAACAGCAGACTGGTAGAGCAGAAACTGGTGGACCACCCGCGAAACCCAGCGTATATGTATAAAAGGCCTCGACTAGAAACCCGGCAATTTATGGCGTAATATGCTGAACGTGGGCACGCACACTTGTACAGATAAAGTACTCTCTCCCCTGTCCAAGCATATATTCAGTGCACTTGGACGTGTATCAACGATGCGTGCACATACGCATTATATGGCATACACATAGGTATAGTAATGTATAGTGGAAAATGCAGTCCGCGTCCTGGGTGTACGGGTATCCGATGCGTGTTAGGAATGTAGGGTAAGGTTGACGAAATCAGGGCAAGCTCTTTAATGTGGTACATTTTACGGAATTCTATTGCTGCGAGTAGGAAAAAATCCAATTTTCCCGGGCGCGTGCACTTCGGAATCTTTAAATCGTTCCTAGGCAAATATTCAATTTTGTATTTTTGTGTTAAATTTCCTATAATAAAGTTCTGCGCAAAATTCGCGTCCGAAATTTTTGTGAAACAATCAATTTATATTTCCGTTTTAAAGACTCATCGCAAACTCTGATAAATGTCTATCTCAAATTATCGCATGTTTCCATCTCAATATAGTTCTCGTGTCATATATATATTTCTCAAATTGTATCACGATAAATTTCCACCTAACGTCCTTGTGTCAAATGTCCATCTCAAGTTCCCATGCCATATCTCCATCTCAAATTGCCATTGGTAAATTTCCATGTATGTTATCATGTTAATTTTGTATTTCAAATTCTTATGACCATTTCTCATTTCAAATTGATTTGAAACATATTTTTCTCAAATTATCACGACAAATCTCCATGTCAAGTTCACAAGCCATATCTCCATTTCAATTCCTCATGGTAAATTTCCATCTTATGTTATCATGATGTCAAATTTTTATTTCAAATTCTTATGCCAACTTCTGATTTCAAGCTCACTTGTAACGTATCTACCTCAAATTGTCACGACAAATCTCGATTTCTAGTTCCCTTGCCATATTTCCATCTCAAATTGTCAAGGAAAATTTTAATATCATTATGTTGTCATGTCAATGTTTTATTTCAAATTCTTATGACGACTTCTCATTTCGAATTCACTGGTAATATATATATATATATATATTTAAAATTATCACCATAAATCTCCATCTCAAGTTTCCGTGCCATATCTCCATATCAAATTGTTATGGTAATAAATTTCCATATCTCATATTATCGTGTCAATTTCAAATTCTTATGACGACTTCTCGTTTCGAATTCACTGAAAACATATCAATCCTCAATTCTCGCGATAATTTATCGTTAACAAATTCCATCTCATATTTATATATATAATTATACGATAAATTTTTATGGCAAATTCCTGTGTCAAAATTTTAAAAACGAAATTTCATCTCAATCGCCAATTGAATATTCCAAAAATTTCCATTTCAAGTTTTTCAATCTGCATTCAATCTGATATACGGAAAGAACAATCGATTTCAAGATCACATGATGAATGACAATTTTAAATTAATATCGCAGTACATTTGTACGTCAATTTTTTTGTTTATTGTTAGGCAATAACTTAGGATACATTTTTCTGACAAATTTTTCCTTCTTCTAACACTGTCACAAACGGGTTAAATCGAGGTCGGAAAATAAAAAGACTCAATTATAACTTCAAAACCGCGACTTTATTTTAATTGATTAAATGCGGCGACGATCTACACTCGAGAGCGAATCGAACCAATCTAAAAAACGAGTCCAGCTTCTCGCTCGTCGCAAGACTCGCAAGTTGTTGAAAACAAAACCGAGTCGTTACCAAGTAACCGCGAATAGTATCAAATTTGAAATTGAAATATATTCCAATACCGTGTCGCGTCTCTTTAACGTCGGTTTGTCTGTCTTCCTCCAAGAGTGAATGCATATTTCTTCCTCCAAGAGAGAAAGTCAGTTTCTTCCTCCAAGAGGAAATGTATGTTCTTCACCCTCCAAGAGGGACTTCCATGATTTTTCCTCCAAGAAGATTGCTCTTTTCATCCTCCAAGAGGGTATGTCATTATTACATCCTCCAAGAGGAATCGTCGTTATGTCAAACAGTTAAAGTCGAAACTAAATGAAACCGCGCTATTTCGATTTAGATCGTCACTTTTTGCATCTGCAGCCGACTTCGTTTAAGGAGTACTTCCATTCGGATGTGCAATGATGTGGGGAAAACTGCAGGAAAACCCACACCCCGAGTACTGCAATTAATTACAATATTTTTAGTCCGTAACAATCACATTTAAATACTTTTCTTGGTAAACCGATATTATAAAGACGATGGGAAGATAATTATTATGACGGTTTCATATTTGTGTGATGTATAAATATTTCCATAAATATTTGAAATGGAATTTTGAAACTGTTTCAAATAGGAATATATACAACGATTTCACATCCATGATCCCTCACAGAAAAAAATATGTTCGGTGTCCGAAATGACACCCAATTGGGTGTAAACCCCATTTTTTTAGTGTTTACACCGACTTGGGTATCATTTCGGACCCCGAACAATATTTTTTGGTTTACATTTCCGTAAGGGATGAAAGTGAGATTTTATTCACGTCACTTTTCATAGATGTTTTCACCGTTTTTGGTGGTAAATTTGTTTGTTAAACATTTATTAACGTTGCTTTTATGAACGATTTGTAATAATTCCCACTTTAATCAATAAACACTTTATAATAATGAAAAGATCCCTCATGGATGTGATTATAAATAACGTGTAATATTACGTATGAAATCAATTTGTTTTAAATAAAAAAATGATATATACCATAAAACTTCAGTCGGTTCGATTCCTGTTTCTTAATGAAACATTAGACAGGTAAATTTATTTCTAACAAAATAAAAGGAAAAAGACAAGTCAAATTGAACGTATTTCATTTTCTCGTCCAGTCATCATCAAATGCCGACATTTATAATTAAAGACTTATCGATTGTACAATATAATGTGAATATAATCATTAACCGTAATTTGGAACCCCGAGAGAAAGAGAGAAGATTGGTATATACTTTACATATATTCGACGCAACGCTCGACTATCGTGTCCCTTGCACTTTAGCTTTACACCCTGGTACCCTGAAGCCAGTAATTATCCCGATGTTTCCATATGGAGGTCCTTGTATATTTCTCGAAGATGAGGATCTGGAAAAGCTGGTTGAAGCCGACGATAGCTTCCGCCCGTGTCCATAAAATTAGCTTCGATGGTGATCCTTTAATGCCGGACTAGAAAACGTCAGGAAAACCCAGAAGCTGTCCTTTTTGATATTACGTAGGCAGCATAAGAAAAAAGATCACTCACCAGGACCTCGACCGGCCTGGTCGAAGTCGAGAAAA